>CANUEX010016124.1:0-70331 GCA_948099535.1 Jatropha multifida
ATATATATATTTTTTCTCACCTACTTGACCTAAAAACACAGTTTTCGTCATGGGCTACAATTATTGGGCCAAGCATGAAAAACAAATAATTCAGTCTACCACTTCTTTCCATTTCAATTGCAACTTCAGGCACTAGGCAAAATGATTTGGGCCGTGTACTTTTTTTCCTCTTCATATATTTCTTTTTTATTATGATTTTCCCAATTTGTTGGCCTCATATGTCTTTTGGATATGGACTTGTAATTGACAAAGGATGGACTTCTAATGGAAGTGTAGATTTTATCTGGAAAAAAAAAATCTCACTCAAATAATGGGCCTCTTAAAACAAATATCAACTTTTAGAAATATAGTTTTTATCTATCAAAGGCCCAAGCAAATGTCAACTTTTGAAATTGTAGTTTTTATCTTAAAAGGGCCCACCAAAAGGTTAGGCCCTTTAAAACTATATTTTATCTAAAAAATCCCATTCAAATGTTAGGCCTATTATGATGGACCCTCTTCAACTTAGTTATCGATTTACTTCACCTCATCCTCTACATATGGATTCTGCAGAAGCAATCTTGAAAACTGATTTACATTCTCTTCTATATTTTAGATAATCGGACTGCACTTTATCATTAAGAGATTTTTTCTACCTTTTTCTCTCACAGATGCATTATGTACGACCAACGTTTGCATCATTCAAATACTTATCACTTAAATATTAAGATTATGATTATCATATTAATTAACATACTAATTAACATTTTACTTTCAACTGCAATATCACAATAAAAACAAGGCTTGTAATTATACTAAATGCAAAAAAATAAAATAAACCAAACAAATAAATCTAGAAATTCTATTTCATTTCTTCTTTCCTCCATTACTCAATCAAAGACTGTTGCTCACCCTATTTACACCCTCAGGAGTAAAATGCATGTGATCCCCACTAAAATCCCAAAGATGAATATTGTACATGCTTTCACGCAGTCAGAATTGAAATTTTGTGAATTCAATTTTCACACGTACTGTACTCCATCTCTTACTATCCCTACACTGCCGTCTCCATCGAAAGTTGAGATCGCTGAGCCACGATAACCATCATTGTTGCATATCATGCCAACACCTTCTTCATGATGAATCTCACCAACACCTTAACTGGTGTATGGTTTATGACATGCAGAATCGTACTTTGATCTAATGGAGACATTGTAAGCTTCCATAGCCTCATCCATTGTCTCGTACGCTTTGTACAAACTTTGGCTGACCCCTAGAACACGACTGGTGCATTCTTGCCAAGATTTATATATCCTCAGCTCTATTCCACAGAAAACAACATAAACCTTTGATTTTTTCTTGTTGCAACCGATGTCCATTGTAGGAAGAGGGAAAGGTTTATGGAGAATTAAGAATACAATGAAATGGTGGATTTTTTCTAAGATGCAAAAATATATATATATAACTAATAAAGAAAATGAAAAGGAAACAACTAATGATAGCAAAACAAAAACCCAACATGTGCATTGGGGAATGTAACCCACTTGCTACTTTGTCTACAGCTATTTAATGAAGAGATGCAATTTCAAATTTAAATTTTAAATTTCTCTAAAATCTATCAATTTTGAGTGGGAACATAAATGACATTTTACGTGGCTCTATGAGAGTAAACTGAACATTTACTCCTCAATGATCCTGGATCAACTTGAGTCAAGAACCATTATCCTAAGAGCTATTTGAGGGTTTATGAATAAGCATTGAGTCAGGTTATCAATTCCCAAAAGTCCTCCCTAGCTTTTAGCGCTAATATCCACTCAAATATGGGGGCCTAAGCTGCCAGAATTCTTTCTGTGAGTGAAACTTCCAATCTGGGTTTTTATTTGGGTGTTCCTTCCATGGTGGGGGGAAACAAATACGATTCTTTTGCATTCTTGAAAGACAAAATGTGGCACAGGGTACAAAGCTAGAGGAAATTGTTACTTTCAAGAGCTGGCAAGGAGGTTCTACTTAAATTGGTGGTACAATCTTTACCTACCTATTTAACGAGTGTGTTTCCTCTTCCAAAAAGTCTTTGTTCTCAAGTAAAGAGGCTGATGAATGGAGTTTGGTGGGATTAAAAGCTGGGTGAAAATCAAGGTGTCTATCTTATTCGAAATTTATAGTGGTTGTGAAACTTAGAAGGCTGGATGAATTTAATTTGGCACTTTTGGGTAAACAGGTCTCGAGGATATTAACTGATCCTAGTTCGCTAGTTGCTCAAATTCTCAAAGCTCGGTATTTTCCTCAATGCCATCTATTCGCTATAGGTCAGGTTAAGAACACAAGCTTTATTTAGAGTAGCTTGAGAGCAATCCTTCAATTAGTGCAGGTTGGCTCGGTTAAGCGGTTGGGTGATGCGGCAATGATTTCTATATGGGAAGATCCCTGGTTATCGGATTTGGAGAACCTGCAGGTAACTTCCTCTAAACCTCCTACCTGTGAATTCTATGCGGTTAATCCTTAATGACTGCAACTGGTCGCTCACGGAATAGAGAAATCTTGCATGAGGTGTTTAATGCATGTGATAGAGACCTGATATTAATGATATCTCTGGATTTTCAAAACGGTGATGATGTTTGGGCATGGCAAGATGAGAAGAGCGGATCCTACTTTGTCCACAGTGCGTGTTGGAGGCTTATTTTTGGGTTTGAGTTGCCCTAACTGTTAGTATGAAGCCTTTTTGGACCAAGTTATGGTCCTTTAAAGTCCCTTCTAAAGTCAAGAATTTAATTTGGAGAATATCCATTGATTATATCCTTATTAGATAACTTGTAATTTGCTGAGGTCTTTAGTTAGATGGTACTTGCCCTATGTGTTCTCAGGCAACAGAATCGATGATGCACTTGTTCCTTGATTGTGCATTTGCTTGATAGTGTTAGAGGCAAGTTTTGGAGGGAGCTCTTGCTATTTATGATCTGCAACTAGGGTTGCTGCTTCGAGATTGGTGCTTTAATGTGTTTATGGCCTTTAATGTCGATGATGTGGTGAAAGTGTGTATAGTTCTGTGGGTGATTTGGTAGTATCACAATGGTGTAGTATAAAAAGGGATTTTTAAACTAGCTTAGGTCCTTATAGCATCTATTTCCCACTGGGTCTTATCTTGGCAGGTGGCTCAAGTTAGTCAGCAAAGTCAAGGACCTCATTTGGTCGGGTTGGATCATTGGGTCAGAGCCCCCTCAGGCTCCTATAAGTGCAACGTGGATGCTGCACTGCATGTCTCCTCCCCAGTTATGGGAGCAGGCTGGGTACTGCGTGACAGTAGGGCTAGGGTGTCCAGGTCTGTCAATTGGTTGTAATTGGTGCCTTCAATCCTCAAGTAGCTGAAGCTATATCACTGAGAGAGGCTCTCAGCTGGACCAAGAACAACGAGCTTCATCACATTTTTTCTTAAGGTGATTCTGTTCTTCTTTTCCAGGCCATGAATAAAGGGCAAGAGGATCCATCCTATTTTAGTATGGTGGGTTCAAATTGCAGGTCTTTGCTTAATGAACTTTCTTTTGTTCTATGTCTTTTGCTAGAAGGTTAGCGAGTAGCCTTGCACATTTACTTCCAACTAATGCTTATTCTGTCTGATCTATGGGAGTGGGGTCTTGTATCTCCTGATTTCATTTGTAGTACTGTAATTGTTGATTCTTCTTAATACAAGTCCTATTTTAATGTTAAAAAATAAAGAAATCATATGGACTTTCTTTGATGAGCTTAACAATACTAAAAATAATGGTGTTTAAAATCTTTCTTCTATGAATAAGATTCGTATGGAGTATTTTTTTTAACTTTTTTTATTGTTAATATTTTTATTTTCTAATATTAATTTTAATTATTATGTAATAGATTCTATAGTTATTTGGATCTAATTTTACTTATTATATAATAAAATTTGTAAGTTTTTTTTTATTTTTTTATACTTAAAATGATCTTTAAGTAACCTTTCAATTTCTTCATTATTATTTTTAGTTACGTAGTTTAAAGTGCGATTTTTATTTTTTATTTGGATTTAATTTTACTTATTATGTAATTATTTTGTAGTTTTCCGTTTTTTTAAGTGCATTTTCTATTTTTAGTTATTATGCAAAGAATATTAAATAATATTTAATATTCATATTTTTAGAATTTTTATGAATAATAAGCTTTCGTAATTATTTTGTTGTAGTTTTAAAGTGCATTTCTTTTTCCTAATATTTTTTAGTTATTATTGAAGAATGTTAATAATATTTTAATTTGAAAATTTTTATGAATGGTTAACTTTAATAATAAGTAATAAGTTAGTTTTATTTAATTATACTAACTTTCTACCTTAATATACTTTAATTAATAATCAAAATCACAACATAATCTAATGGTAACTATATATATGACCCTAATGCTCAAAAGTCAATAATCAAAAGGTTTAGATTTTATAATAATAAGTGAACTTTAAGTTAGATTTGATATTAATATTAAACCTTTGATTTTTCTTTCCTCATTTATGTTTCTAAGATCTCATTTCTATGAATAAGAATGGAGAAATGGAGAATTGATCAGTTTGGATGATTTTAATTGATGAGAAGGTTATGTTTGGTTTTGTTTTGTAAATTATCATGCATTGTTCAATTGATTTTTTTTCCGAAAAATCAAGTAAATAGGTTTAAGCATATGTTGACTAAAGAAGATATAAAAGCGGATAATGAAATTTGTATTTCTTCCAAAAAAAAAATAATAATAAGGAAGTGTTCTTTTTTTCCATAGTTAACATATATAAATATTTATTTTACTAATTAGTTTTTCTAATCTATGTAGAAATATATAGTTACTAAAAAAGATTATAGACATTATATATAGTATTGGCAAAACAAAGAATGCAAGTTTTTTTTTTATCAATTAAGGTTATATATTATACGTGATCAAATTATTGATTTCAAAATCTGCACAATTAAATTATACTAATCTTATACATAATCAAATAAATTAAAAAATAAAATATTGATTTCAAAATCCGCACAAGGATAATATTCACTGTAAGAAAATTAATATTCATTGATAAAATTTACCAAAAAAAGGTTTTTGCCAGTATTTAGTGATAAATTATTGATAAAATTTAATTTTAAAATAAAAAAGATTGTTTACAGTGACAAATTACCGATAAAATTTACCAACAAAATTTAAATATTGTTGCTAGAGCACTCGATACAAGTGCCTAATTTTCAACAAATCAGCGACAAATTACAGATAAAATCTAGCGATAAATATGAATTTTATAGGTAAAAATCGCGTCATAGATACGTGCATATTTTGACAGTTTACCGTCAAATTATCGATAAATTGGCAATAAATTACCAATAAAATACTGAAGAATTAGCCATAAATCTTTAAAAAAATTTAAAAATTTTGGGTGGAAAAAATAGACAGTAAATTATAAAATTTAGCGACAAATTCCCAAAAAATTAGTGACAAAATTAAAAATAAAAAAATTAAATTTTATGCAGAATAAATTTTACCATCAAAATTAGAGACAAAAAATTTTGTTGCTCTGTTTGCATCATTTAGTTTAAATTTGAGAAGGAAATTTTTTTTTTTTCAAAAGTAGACAGAAAAGTGATTCCAATTAAAGATTTTTTATTACTCTAAAAAAAAGAAAGATCTGGAGGGGGTACTCACAACTCAATACTAACCTGAGAAGGAATGCTAGTTTCAATAGAATTTGCATCCTGAAAATCGTTAAGACATCTCATGTCAATACTTATAGTTTGGTTGATATCCCTTCCTTGCTTCAAGAAAAAGGAACATCTTGAGAAATATTTGGCTTTCAAACATTTCGCCAACAATGAATCTGGTTCATCAATCAACCTCCAACCATGTTTAGTTAGTAAAGCCAAATTAAAATTAGTAATATTTCGAAAGCCCACCCCTCCTTTTGTCTTTGAAATGCTCATTTTATCCTAGGATTTCCAATGAATCTTCCTCTCATCATTCACCTAACGCACCAAAATTTTGCCATTGAAGCCTCAAGTCTCTTGTAATTATCAATCGGAAATTGAAAAAAACTCATAAAGTAATAAGGAATAGCTTGCATTACTATCTTTAAGAGAATCCTTTTCCTTGCTTTTGAGAAAGTTTTTTCCTTCCATCTTATTAACTTCTTAGCCACCCATAATACGGTCAGCTTCGAAATCTTCTTACTTCGCCATATCACAATCGATAATCCCAATTATTTGAAATGATGTTGGACAATTTTTGCTCCTAATTTAAAATTCTTATATCATCGGAGATGAACTCCTGCAAAAAGTAATTTCTGACTTATCGATGTTTACTTTTTGTCTGTAAGTTAGTTCACAATCTAAAATTATTTTTGCCACACCTCTGCTTCTCTAGCTCAACTTCGCCAAAAATAATATTGCCATCTATAAAAGGAGATGAGAAATAGTTGGAGCTTGCTGACTTATCTTTATGTTCTGAAGTTTGTGTTCTCTCTCAGTCTTTGCAATTTTGTAAGCACTTCAGTACACATAAGAAAAAGATAGAGAGAAAAGGTCTCTTCTTGCCTAAGCCCTCTTTATGGTAAAATTTTCTTTAGCCTTGCTATTAATAATAAGAGAATAAGACACTATAGAAATATATCAAAAGATATTTAATATAAGGTCATTTTTTCTTTTGTTTAATCAGTCTAAAATGTCTTCTATGAATTAAATAAATATTTTTTTATGAAATACTATATACAAGAGTTATATTAAAAATTTGCAAAAGATAGTGTTGCAATTAATTGAATAAATATATGTGACCAAATGTATAAATTTGCCTTAAAGTTTATGCTTTTAACACTGTAGCACCTTTACCATGTCTAACTAACAATAATGCCCGAGGCAACGCGCTATGGTGGGGAGGAGTGTTATGACACCTGGTGCCACATCACCAAAACGGTCTCTCGCTTTTCTCTTCTTCACCTTCAATTTCTCTCATTGAATTCCTCTCTTATTTTTTCTTTGCTTCACCAAATCTTTATCTCTTTTTGTTCCTTGAAGACAAGAAATTGATGAATCTCTCTCTCACTTGTTCTCCTCCTTCATCGGATCCCTCTCGCTCACATTCTTTCTTCACCAAATTCCTATTTGTTGGTTTGTTCCGCACTTTTCTTCTTCTTCTATTATTATTATTGTAATAATTTTTAATTAGAAAAAAGCTTAATTTGCCCCTTGAAATTGGAGGCCATATTTGATTTGCACATAATTCACCTTTTTAGCCTAAAAACTTACCACTTTGCAAAAACTTGACCAAATAGCCTTGTTTTTCCCATGGCTCTAGTAGTGTATCTCATGCGGTCAAACCTTATATTTTTTTTATTTAATTAAATGTTTTGAAATTGAAAACCACTGTAACAGTACTCTAATCTGTAAA
Source organism: Jatropha multifida (assembly GCA_948099535.1). Classification (NCBI taxonomy): domain Eukaryota; kingdom Viridiplantae; phylum Streptophyta; class Magnoliopsida; order Malpighiales; family Euphorbiaceae; genus Jatropha; species Jatropha multifida. Next base: position 7,387 of record CANUEX010016124.1, read on the forward strand.
CCCTAAATTTTGTTTTCCTCTTATTAGTAAAACTCTAAAATACAATTTTCCTCTTATCACATATATTTCACTAGATTAGTTAACAAAATTATAAGATTGATTGATGAGAAGTGAAGGATCAAGCATGAATTCATCAAATCAGGTATTTATCAGAGATTTTACAATTAAAAATCTTTATACACACTTAAATCCTTCTCCCTCTTCACCAATCTTTGGTTTAAGTTTACAACATGTATATTCAAGAATCCGAGATTTTTTTTATTTTTATTGTTGCATTATTTTTCTCATTTTTCCTTATTTTTGAATCGTCCTTGATGAATACAATTTTTGAATGATATTTTGATGATGTCTGCTTTCCTTTTTACATTAGCTTTTATAATACAATTTTGTTCGTAATTGCTAAAAACATAATCTGATCATAAAGGCTAAAATATTCTAGACTCTTAAATGACTTTAAATGACTTTTAGTGGCCCTCTAACTAAGCTTTCATTTGAGCATTACAAGTTTTGAATGTTGTTTGGTATCTTCATTCGTCTATAGGCTTACTGTACTATTCGGTCTTTTGTTATTCTTATTCGGGATGTGTCGAATAATTTATTAGTTTATCAAAAGTCCCCAAACAATATCAAATCATTTATGTTCGATTTTACAAACCTTGGCCTTTCGTCCCATATGCTCGAGCTCTAGAGTTTAACACGTCATCATTTCCATGTAAGCCCTAGCCGTCAGTTCATTAATTACTTACTTTTAATGAATACGCCTTTTAAATTTATCAACTTCTTTTGAAACGGCATCTCCTCTGAACGTTTTATTGAGGAATGACCTTTCAATCATCAAACAGAAGTGTCTTTTCACTATCTCTTATTATTTCAAAATTTAATTTATTTTAAGTATCCCCAAAATATCGATTTTCTTCACGCTCTTCTACTTTTGGATTCCTTCTGCAAATCCAATCTACAAAAAAGGTAACTAGAATTTTTCTGTGAAATCTACTCTCTCCAACTGCAAAATTTTCATTTTTATCACCATTTCTCTTTGTATTCAAACTCTTCAACTATGGCTGCTTCCCCCTCCAATAAGGTCAAAGGTCTTGCCCTAGAAGATTCAAGTTCTTTTTCTTCAAGCTCTGATAAAACAATGGGGGATGAATTTCCTTCTAGTCATACTTTGGCTGCGATGGAAATTTCTGTCTCAAAGAGAACTCCCTCTACTGGGACCGTAATTGGTAGAAAATCCCTAGGCAAACGTTCTCGCCCAAAAATGGCAAAACCTGCTAAGAAAAAGAAATCCACTGCTAAGAAAGAAAACAAAGTAGCCCATTTGAGCTCTCTATTTAAATCTGTGGATATGGAAAAGCTTCACGCCAAATATGCCATTCCTCTAGAATACGAACTTTTGCCTATAGGTGAAGATGTTCGGGCTAACAGTGAACAAAGCCCTAACTTTTTAATTTTATATGAGGAAGACTTACGAGCAGGTGTTCACCTCCCTCTTCAGCTAGAGTTGTGAGACTACCTCAATCAACTTGGGATACTTGTGTCACAACTTGCATCGAACAGTATCAGGATTGTGCTCGGCTTGACTCTTCTTGCTCGAAAATCCAACCTTGAATTCTCACCCTTTGTTGTAAATGGGCTATATGTTTTATCACTCAGAGAAGAAAGGGAAGATCACCCCCATCTTTCTGCTCAGGGTGGTCTAAGCATCTTTAATGGCTTGAGCGCTTCATTGAAAGGCAGATGGAAGGAAAATTTTTTTGTTGTAAAAATTCAAAAAGACTTTGATGTAAAAACTTCATGGTCTCTAATGCCTTCATTCAAGGAAGACCGTTCTCTAACACAGAAGGAAAAAGCTAGCATTGAAGCTCTTTCTGCCTATGCCTTAAACCCTGTCAATGTTCTTCACCTCCTTGCCTTGGAATATCCTTCTACTCGTCCTGAAAAATGGAAAAATAAAAAAGGTATCATTTTTTGCTCTACTTTGTGCATTACCTAACTGACCTTTAACCCTTTGCTTTGTTCTACAGAAATGGCTAGTGGAGATTTCGCTAAAAAACTTGAGGAAAGAAGAAAGAAAAAATGGGAGAGCAAATCATTTGCTCAACACAAAAAGGAGAGTGGTTTGAGACTGAGGGACGAAGATGAAGATGTCGAGAAAAGTGCTCCTGTCCCTCTTGTTCTAAAGAAATTAAGCGATACTGTTACTATTCCTCCATCTATTCAGTCTGAGATTCTGGAACAGACTGACAATCTGAGTGCTGTGAGGAAGTCTCCTACTGCTACTACAGTTTCCTTTGAGGAAACTGATCTGGCTCAATCTGCTTCTGAGGATGAGACTCCTCTTACTAGGCGAAGAAAAAGAGTTAGATCAGATGATACCTCCGAAGAAGCCGCCTTGCCACATTCTATTCGTCCAGATGTGGAAAGATATATCAAGAGCGTGTATGGTGCTTCTGCGTCATGTGTGAATAGTCCGGTGAGCAAACACCTGGTTGAATTATCTACCCTTTCTCAAGATTGAAAGTACAATGACTCTATGGAGGAGGATGCCATCTTTGACCAAATGAGTTGTAGCATCTTTTTTGTAAGTGCAATTTTTTCTTCTATGCCCATTATTACAATAATTTATTCTTAATATTCCTCTTCTTTTTTTTAGGTCGTTCCTCAAATTGTTGTTATGAGGAAGAGAGTATTGGAGTTGCGCAACTACTGTGCAAAACTTGAGGTGTCTAGGAATGATGCCATTCAGACCTCTGAAGCTATAAAAGGGTTGCTAGACAACACTGTTGTTAATCACAATAAAGAGATCTGTAACTTGAAGGAGCAACTAGATCGGCTCAATGATGAATGCAAGAGCGTGACTGATACTACCTTGATCACAAGCTCAAAAATTTTCAACTTGAGAAAGAAAAGGTTAAATTAGAGAAAGAAAAAGCTGAATTAATACAAGCCAAGCTTAAGGCTGAGGAAGAACGTGATCAATTGAGAAAATATTTAGTTGTTGCCCAAAAGGAAGCTGATGATGCCCTTAATAAGATAGTAGATACCGTTGACAACTTTCAAGAGTAAGTCACTACTGCTCTCCAGGCTAGGTATCCCAATGACAACTTTGATTTCATCAGCGAAATGCCTCTTGTGGACCCGGACAATAATGTGGTTGCCCATTCTCCTGAACACCAAGATTTAGAATAATTGTATTTGAATTAGTTGTATGCAGTTGTATGCTTATTTTTAGTTTAAATATATTTTTTACTTTTTGACCGTTTACTTTGTGAGTTCTTTAACTCTTTTTCTATCTTGAGCTTACTTAGGCTCATGATTTAATTTTCAACTTTCTAGAGCAATTTTATCTTCCTTGCCCTTTAAATTTTTGTGAGATGAAAAAATCAATATAAGAAAATCTTTCTTTTATTCATTCGAGAGAAATAGGAAAAAACCTATTTGTTAGGACCACTATAACCCAATAGCTTGCCCAAGCTATCCCCTTTTACATCCATTTTCCTAAGGTCTTAACAATTAGGTGAAAAAAACCTGTTTTTCCTCTAATACCTCATACATAATATTTTCGCAGGTTTTTTGCATTCCATGTTCATGGCAGATCTTTGCCGTTTACATTTTTAATTTTATAGGCACTCAGGCCTATCTTTTGTGTTGTTGCGTATGGTCCTTCCTAGTTTGGACCTAACCTTCCAACTCCAGTAGATCCTTTTGTAATCTCTGTCTTTTTTAAAACTAGATCACCTGGTCGATAACTTCTTTCCTTAACTCTTCTATTGTAGAAGCAGATGATTCTCATTCAGCATGCTTCAGCCTTTATGTTCGCTCAGTCTCTTTGTTCGTCTAATTGATCGAGGTTGATCCTCATGGCTTCTTGATTACTTATTTAGTCAAAATTCATGGTTCGGACACTTGGTGCTCCTATTTCAATTGGAATTACTGCTTTTACTCCATAAACTAAAGAGAATGAAGTTTCCCCAGTTGAACGTTTTGGAGTTGTTCGGTCCGCCCATAACATATTGTTTAATTCACTTGCCCAATTTGATTTTTCTGCTTCCAACCTTTTCTTTATCCCCTGCAAAATAATTCGATTAGGCACCTTTGTTAATCCATTTGTTTGTGGATGTGCAACTGATGTAAAATGCAATGTGATCTTCCACTTATCGCAAAAATCATGAAAGAGGGATGAATCAAATTGTTTTCCATTGTTAGTGACAATGTTGTTCGGCACTCCATATCAAAAAATTACATTATTCTAGAAGAACGATATAATTTTTCCTGGTGTTATTGTTGCTGGTGAATCTGCTTCCACCCACTTTGTGAAGTGATCTACTGCCATAATCACAAATTTCTTCCGCCCAATTGTTCTGGGGAATGGACCTAATATGTATATCCCCCACTGTGCAAATGGCCACGCACTACCCAAAGGCTGCAATTGCACCGCTGGTTGTCTGGGTATAGGGCTGTGGATCTGACACTGCTTACATGTTTGGACTTTTTGCTTTGCATCTGCTCTTAGGGTGGGCTAGTAATACCCATGTAGTAAAATTTTTCTAACCAAGGAATCAGCCCCTTCATAAGCCCCACACAAGCCTTCATGAGCTTCATCAAGCACATATCGGGCGTCTTCTTCACTTAAACATTTTGCCCAGGGGTGAGCCTTGGATCTTTTATACAATGTCGAATCCTCATATGCATAATTGGTTGCTTTTCTAGAATTTTAACTACTTCTCTTTTGTCTGGAAGCAAAATCCCTTGATCTAAATATTCTACAATGGGTTTCATCCATCCTTGCAAGGGTAATACTATAAAGACAAATTCCTGTGCAATACTTGCATGATTTTGAATTTCAAATGGTTTTGTACTGTGCTTCCACTCAACTTTTGAAGCCGCCATCTTTGCTAAGTTATCTGCTTCTTCATTTTTGGCCTGAAGAATCTTCTGAATTTCCCATTTTTCTAATTGGTTGAGTAATTGAATTGCCAGGGCTCTATATTTGACAAGGGTCAATTCTTTAACTTCATAGGTACCTGTCAACTAGTTCACAACCAATTGAGAATCAGAAAAAATAAGCAATTATTCAGGTCTTATCTCTTGAGCCAATTTAATGCCTATTAACAAAGCTTCATACTCAGCCACGTTATTAGTAGCCTCAAAATTTAGTTGTACAGTGTACTGGAACTTCATTTTGCTCTGCCCTTTTAGAATAATTCCTACTCTTGCACCTAATTGATTCGCTGAACCATCTATGTAAAGTTGTCAACACCATTGTCTTACCTCACATTTTTCCTATTTGGGTGTTTCCATTAACTCGAGGATGAAATCCGAAAGTGCTCGTGCTTTTAAAGTTACCCTTGGCACATAATGGATGTCAAATTCACTCAACCGAATAGCCCATTCAACCATCCTACCTAATGTTTCAACCTTATGCAAGACTTTTCTCAAAGGATGATTAGTCCGTACATAAATAGTGTGTGCTTGAAAATAATGACGCAATTTTACAGTAGTTATTAAAATTGTATATACTAATTTTTCTAATTGAGAATACTTTACCTCAACTCCTCGTAACATCTTACGTACATAATAAATACGATATTGCTCGGTTCCTTCTTCTCGGGCTATGACCGAAGCTACAAGTTCTGAAGCTACGAATAAATATAAATACAGTGCTTCTCCCTCTTTTGTTCTGCTAAGCAATGGGGAGCCATCAAAAACTTTTTTAAGCTTTCAAATGCTTCACTATATTCTTCTGTCCATTTAAAACTTTTCATGTCTTTCAAAATTTTATAAAACGGAAGACGCCTTTTTGCCGAACAGGAAATGCATCGCTCTAATGCGGTGATTCTCCCATTCAATTTTTGTACCTCATTAATTGTCCTAGGAGCCTGCATATCTAGGACTGCTTTCATTTTCTGTGGATTTGCTTCAATGCCTCATTGGGATATCATAAATCCCAAGAATTTTCCTACAGTGTTTTATGTCTCTTATGAACTGATCTCTCCATTAGTTACTGGTTTTTGGTTTAAATGATATAACTTGTGTTCTTTGTACATAGATTTGTGCGTTTTGTGCGTTTTTTAATGTAATGTGATGAAATCTAGAATCAAAAGTATCCTTATTTTCTTTTAGCTCCATTTTTCATATTTCAAAGACATCCTCTTGTGTGTTTATCATATGCGCTGCCCCAAAGGAAAAACAATGCAATTTGGTCTGGTTTTTGCAAGGCAGTGAGTTTTTAGGTTAAAAAGGTGAATTATGTGCAAATTCAATATGGCCTCCAAGTTTAGGGTAAATTGAGCTTTTTTTTTTTCTTTTTTCTTCTTTATTTATTCATTGAATAATGGGTAGAAAACTTATTGCGAAAATTTGAATGTTTTTCTTGAAGAGGCAATGAATTTTATCTATGCACTAAAGAGACTAGGCCATGCCTTCTATAGCTTTGATGGTTAGGGAATTTAGGGATTTAATTGATCTATTAGGATTTGAAACTTTTTTTTTGGATCTGTGTAAAGTAGTGATGTAATGAATAGATTGCATCATTTGGGTTTTGGATCTATTTGCTTTTAGCAAAGACCGATTACTTACTATTACCAGTGGTTTTTGTATCATACGGTGAAGAAATCAGTTTTTACTTACCTGGTTTCAAATTCAGGTCTGAGGTCTTGATGCAGAAAAATGGAATTTTTGAGTTTTATGTTGCTGACGGAATATAGCAAAGGGCGAAGAAGGAAAAAATTTACTGTTTGGGAGGTGAGAAATTATAAGAAAATAAATGAATAGCATATTTCTCCTTTTAGTTTATATTTTTTTATTGTTTTTAATATATTTTACTTCAATTTTCTTTTTTTTTATTTATTTAAGGATAAGATAACGACCGTTGAATTTATTATAAAAAAAAGAACACGAGAATTTTTATGGGATTAATTTTTAGTTAATGAATTTTTTTCTCTTCTTTTATATATATACATCTCAAAATGCACTGCTATGCCGCCTTTTAAATACTCTCCCACTCTCTTGAGCATTTGAAGCACTTCGGTCATTTGTGCATGGAGTGATATTACATTTACATAATGTATAATGTAAGTGTACGTGCATCATAGGAACTCACCTAATTTTATCCTTCCCGTGCACTGACCTCTCAAATGCAGTTCCTTTCGATTTTTGTATTATTGCGACCTCTGATCTGTGGGCTGAGACACCAGAAAGAACGGCCTACCATCTCACCAACCTTTGATTCCTTCATACACAAATATAAAATAAACAAATTAAAAGAAATGAATAAATCACTTCACCAACCACCAACAACTAATAAAAAACCTAATCCACTAGCTCACCAAGCGCGTGACCAACACGCTCTATTGCTAGATTCTACAAGCTAATGGGCCGTCCCAAACAAAAACTCACTGACTACACCAATCCAGCCGAAAATGGCACATCATTCTTTACGTTGGTCACTTTTGACTCCTCTCTATCCCTCACCAACTCCCCGTCTGCCCTTCTCTTATATATCAACACCTCTACTCCCATTTCTTTTCCTATAGCCATCAATTTTTTTTTATCAGTTTCCTCAATATGGCTCTCCTCCTAATGTCATTCTCAATCCTCTTCATCTTCTTAGCGTACAAACTCTATCACCATCTACGCTTCAAACTCCCGCCCGGCCCACGGCCATGGCCAATCGTCGGCAACCTCTACGACATAAAGCCTGTTCGGTTCCGTTGCTTCGCAGAATGGGCTCAGTCTTATGGTCCGATCATTTCAGTTTGGTTCGGTTCCACGTTAAACGTGATCGTTTCGAACACAGAATTGGCCAGAGAAGTGCTAAAGGAAAATGATCAACAGTTAGCTGATAGACACAGAAGTAGATCGGCTGCTAAGTTTAGCAGAGATGGGAAAGATCTTATATGGGCCGATTATGGACCTCACTATGTGAAGGTTAGGAAAGTTTGTACTCTTGAGCTTTTCACTCCTAAGAGACTCGAGGCTTTGAGACCTATTAGGGAAGACGAGGTTACGGCCATGGTTGAATCTCTTTTCATTGACTGCACCAATCCTGGTATGCTTAATTATTTTCCTTTCTTCTTTTTTTCTTTTTCTTTTTCCATTTTTGTACCAAACAATTAGGGGTTTACCATTTTTTATCTTCATATCCTATTTCATGATTGCTTCTCAACTTTTTAGTATGACTATTTGCTATTTAATTTTAGTTGGCTGCATTTCATTTTTTTTATTAAAAATTAAGTCAGTAGGTATCTTTGTAATTTATAATATATCATGTATTCTATATATTGTTTAAAATTTTTTTACGGAATTAAAAAAATAATTAATTTTTCCTTATAATAAAATTCAGAGTAATTAAGAATTATCTGTGAAGGCAACTATTGTCTAATAATAAAAGTAATATTAAAAAATATTATTTATTATTTTTTAAAATACTAAAAATAATTTATATTTTAGAATAAAAATAAAATTTATTATTAACTAAAATAACGAAAATCACAGTTAGTCCGTTTATAAAATTATTTTGTGGAGTAAATTGGAATCATAATTATTCAAATCATTGCATAATAAAATTTTTTATTTTGTTTCTCACGAAAGTTTCTTTTAATTTTTTAATTTATAAAATTTTTAAATTATCAATCGAAAGTAACACCGTGCAGGTGTAACCAAACAATTGCTTTCTAAATCTCAACAAAACTGATGAGTGCGCCTTTTTCTATTGGGATATGCACATTCGTTGGTCAAAATTGGAGGCTGTTTTTGATAGCTAAATTGACAGGAAGAGACCTGTGGTTGTGTGTGTGTATATATATCTAATTCAGAAACACATGAGCGTTCGCAATGTGACCATGTGACTATGATGTAGCACCCGGCAGACTCTCGGCCAGTGTATATCATCTTAGAGAGAACAAAATATTTCACCCTTAAATTTTATTATTTTAATTTTTTTAACACCTTTACTTTTATTTTAATTTATCAATTATTTCAATTTATAAAATTAAATTTATTCAGTAATTTCTTATAAGAATTATATTAATTCTATTAAACACTTTAATTTAAAAAATTAGATTAACGAAACACCAATTAAATAATTATAAAGCTTAAAAATTATTGATTTAAAACTTATTTGGGATGCACATAAAATTAACATTTTATATAAAAATTTTAAACATTATTATTGTAGATGTACAATATTACTAAAAAATTTATAAGTTTTAATATGTAATATATTATTACAAAATTTACGTTGCCATAAAATTAAAATTATAAATTTTAAAGGAATTTATGAGTCGGTTATAAATATTCGGGATATCAATGAATTTATGCGAGGCTTGTTATATTAAATTAGAAATAAATTGAAAGAAAATTTGAGTTTATTTTTATACTGTTATTGTTTTATTTATTTTCTGCTAAAAACAAAATTTATAAAGAACTATTTAGAAACAAAAAGTTAAGATCAAATGGAGCATAAAAAGTCATACTTATCTAAAAGAAGCAATTGTTCGAAACAGAACCAACCACACAATCAAGGACAGAGACAAAAATCTTAGTCATAGAATTAAAGTTTAAGGAAAGGGTTAAAGCTGCCATAACTATTGTGGTTTGAACTCAAAACTTGCATAATTTTCTAGATTTTCCTTAACCATTTATTTATGTTCTTAATGCAAGTATCCAAAAATTTGTTCCCTTAATCTTAGATCTTTGCCCCAACCCAACATATTTAAAAGCAGTCTTTCACACAGTTTGCTTCCGTCGTAGACGGTTGGGAGTGGTGACCCACTAACATCAAAATAATGCTTTCTCACCGTCAACATGTTTGAGATAATAATAACTAATAAACCATTCATTAGTTCCACTTTTAGGTACACCAACTCTGTTTGCCAATGCTTCACTTAAAGCATTTCTCTTTTTCCCTAATACAAATGATGGGCTTACAGTTGAATCCAGATAATAAATTGGGCCTCAAGCCCACAATAGTGACCTAACGCCTATGCTACTTTACTTGCTGTTGCTACTTTTCACCCTCCTTCAGTTTTTTGCTAACTGACATAAGCTAAATGCTTGTAAAACAAAATGCAGAAAATAATGGAAAGAGTTTGCTAGTGAAGAAGTATTTAGGAGCAGTTGCATTCAACAATATAACAAGGTTAGCGTTCGGTAAGCGATTCGTGAACTCAGAAGGCATAATGGATGAGCAAGGCCAACAATTTAAGGCAATTGTGGCCAACGGACTTAAGCTAGGTGCATCACTCGCCATGGCAGAGCATATTCCATGGCTTCGCTGGATGTTCCCATTAGAAGAGGAGGCATTTGCCAAGCATGGAGCGCGAAGAGATCGCCTCACTCGAGCTATCATGGAAGAGCATACACTTGCTCGCCAAAAGAGTGGAGGAGCTAAGCAACATTTTGTTGACGCATTGCTTACTTTGCAGGAGAAATATGACCTTAGCGAAGACACCATTATTGGACTTCTTTGGGTACGTTGTAACTTTGCCTATTATTTATTAATTAACTAATTAGTGTATTTCTAAATTTAGTGTAAGTTTTAACTCAATGCTGCTATGGTTACTGCAGGATATGATTACTGCAGGCATGGACACGACTGCAATAACAGTAGAATGGGCAATGGCTGAGCTAATTAAGAACCCAAGGGTGCAACAAAAGGCTCAGGAGGAACTAGACCGTGTGATTGGGTTTGAAAGAGTGATGACAGAGGTTGATTTCTCAAGTCTCCCATATCTACAATGTATAGCCAAGGAGGGACTGAGGTTGCACCCACCAACACCACTAATGCTTCCACACCGTGCCAATTCTAATGTCAAAATTGGTGGCTATGACATACCTAAGGGATCAAATGTCCATGTAAATGTGTGGGCAGTAGCTCGTGATCCGGCTGTCTGGAAGAACCCAGAGGAGTTCTGGCCGGAGAGGTTCCTGGAGGAGGATGTTGACATGAAGGGTCATGATTTCCGGCTGCTCCCATTTGGTGCTGGAAGGAGAGTGTGCCCTGGTGCACAACTCGGTATCAATTTGGTAACGTCTATGTTAGGTCACTTATTGCACCATTTTCGTTGGACACCACCTGGGGGTGTGAAGCCAGAGGAAATTGACATGTCAGAAAATCCAGGACTTGTGACCTACATGAGGACTCCATTACAAGCAGTTGCAACCCCTCGCCTGCCTTCCGAATTGTATAAACGTGTAGCTGTGGATATATAATTTTTTGTTAATCTTTTGTATTACGAAAGACTTGGAAAATGCCTAAGGAAATCAAATAAAGCGTTATGTTTTATCAAAGTGGGAATTTTTTGTTTGGCATTTGGCGGTCAACTTAGGTGATAGAATAAATAATAACATCCTATCTAAGATATTTACACGGACACAATAGGGATAAAATTTCCACTATATCCGGTTCCACATCTCCATCATATCAAGAATTAGGTGGGCAACAATCCTCATTTCATAGCTATATAAGACACCTTATAGACCATAAAAAGGAGGACAACATTCAGATTATAGAATAATTGTGAGTCTATCCATTAGTGCGGTGACAGTGAAATACACCTTAAAGTTGCCACACTCGTCTAGCAGGAAACCAGTTTAAGTCTAACAAGAAAGCAATGAGCATTTAGGTGATCTCTTTTCATGCTATAATTCAAAAAGGCTGCAAGTGTAATTCTTATTGAAATTATACCTAATTAGATAAATTTGATTATTGATTGTATAAAAATGTCTTTTTTTTATTGATTTTTGGTGCACTCGGATTCTTATTTGCAATTTCACTTCTACATTTACATTCTTTAATTTCTTCGTTGTAGATATTTTTCTTGAATTTTGCTACACAGCTAGTAAATTTGATATCTAAAGAATCAATAGGTAATTTCATAAAATATAAGAGAATAGTTAATTAGTTTATTGACATATATAATCATGATTTACTTGAATAAAAATAAAGAGTTGTTAATTTTCATCTGTTTACATTTGCTATTGAATAATTCTCAGTTCCTTGTCAAAAGCTTTGGCCTCTGTCAGGTTGTTTTAGGAAGATGTTAACCTTCATAAGTTGTCTGACATTTGCCAAGGTTGTTTAACTATCAATGGTTTGTTAATTTCATGTGGCCTGTTACATGATAAACCCATTAATGATTGATTGATTGTATTAAATAGTGTAATAGTATAAGTCTAATTAATTTGTTTTAATAAGATTTTTCTTGTGGGTACTTCTTGATAGACACCAACTTGGTAGATTCCAAGCCCGATTTGAGGGTGATATTAATTTAGCAAAGGCTATGAAGTACAAACATTAAAATGGAAAAATCTGGTGAAATGGAGGATAGTTAATTAGGCTGATGGTCAATATTCTACCATTTAACTAAATAATTTCTTGCAAATGCCATGTGAAGCTGTTCATATTTTTATTCTTGAAAATCACAACTATTTGTTTTAGAACATGTGAATGTTAATGTTAATTGATAGACAGAATCTGTTCGGTATCTACCGAGTGGTATTTTTGACTAAATTAAGAGCCAAGCAGTGAAAGTGACATGAGGTCCTGACGCCATAACACCCGAATAGAGATATACCCAAATATCATTTATGAGCAAAGTTTAAATATTGTAACGCTCAATAAATGTCTGGTTAAAAGAAGTCATTAAAAGTCATTAAAGGCCAAGAATATTGCCCGACATTTTGATTAAATTTTTAGCTTTAGTAGTTACGATTGAAATTATACTATATAAAGGGAATGTAATAGGAAACAGGACACAAGATATATTTTGTCTTACACACTAAAAGCATACTAAAAATTACACTCATCAAATTGATGTGGTGAGCGTGGACAAAATAGACTTTCCTTCCTACAATGGCTTCTCCTAGCTCTCCACATGACCACAATGGCGCTCAAAATCCATATGTCCAACATTCAGGATCTCAAACTCCGCCTAATTTGTTGGTCACCTGTCCTCATATTTTTAGTCAAGGCAATAATCCTAGTAGTTCTAGCCAACCTCAGGTCATTGACCCTCAGGTGGCAAAAGACTTAACAGAAACATATAATAATTTTTCCTCTATCTTAGCCAGATTTATGCAGGCACAACCACCTCCACAACCTGTGCAGTAGTAGGCATAGTTATACATTAAGAAATGGCAAACAGATTGTCCCGGATGTAACATTCGTCGCTCGATCTCAGAAGATTAAACTGCGTGCGCTACATTCGGTGCTGGAGCATTGTCTTATCTTACTTAATAATCCTAAATCATGTATTAAAAGTGGTTAAGTTTTCATAACAAAGCAAGTAATATGTTTTTTAAAATAAAAATTTAAAGAAATTTCTACGAAAAATTCGCAAGAGTTTTCCTTAAAAATGAAACTTGCCAAACAAACAAAAACAACACACTTCCAAATATAATCCTCCAAACCCCAATACTCCAAATCAATACAATTGGATACGTAGCACTTCTAAATATTCATATTAGATCATCTTAGGTTCTATCATATTATAATGTCATCCATTCAAGAATTAATTACTAATAATAAAACAATTAAAATTCACATAAAAATAGTATTTCTTAATTACTCACGTAGTTCATTAATTTACAAGCTTAATATATATACAACCTCTTGAATAATTTTATATAAGCCATAAATACATCTTATACATGTCCTACCCAAAATAAAACCTCTCCTTTGATGCTAAGCCTCCGATCCTCGAGTAGCACCCACTGCCCCTAACCTGTGCATGATAAAAATCGACGTGCTGAGTATATCACTCAGTGATGCTAAATAATTTAATAACACAATAAATAAGGTTGCCTAAGCAACAAACTTAAAATGTAGTTTAAAATACTTAAATCATATATAAAAATACCGAAAGTATACAAATCAAATTAAAGTGTTCCAAAAATCATAAATAAGAACATTCTTTAAAATAAATCCATAGTATGTCAAATATAAGAAAAATTCTATAAATACAAATACTTTCTTTTTCATTAATAACAAAATAGAATTATTCTTAGTTGAGAGCTCATACGTATACTGAGAGAAATATAATCAGATCGATTTCAAAGATATCAAAGACAGAGATGTGGCCTGTGAAAGCGCCACCAGAGTATTAGCCTGTGAAAGCATCACTCAATAATTGGCCTATGAAAGCACCACCGGATAATAAGCGCGTTCACTTAATTAGAAGACATCCAGAGCCTAACATATGATCATAGCATATAATATAATAGAGAGGTATCAAACTCGAGCATGCTCATTAACCGGAATAAACCTCATCTTACCATATTTCAATCATGCATACTTGAGCCCAAAACAAATCCATTTCTTCATAACATATCTTAATTCATATGCAAGATTCTTTAGCAAAACATTTCACAATTTAATAGTTATTATTACAAAATTTTTTAACTTACAACTTGTGAAAATCCATCAAAAATCCACTTGTATTCCAAACAAAATCATTCTTTCATATAGCTTAAAATACTTAAAAGCCAACATTAGAGAAAGAAAACCATGCCTTACCACCCTAGGGTGGTTCGGCCTCTTTAGGTCAATAAAGAGGAGGGAGTTTCCCTTCCTCCAAATACCATATTTCAAGTTAAAAATACTTAATTAAAGCATTAAAACTCTTACTTGAAAACATTTAGTCTTAAAACTCATCTTTTACCCATTCAAACTTTCTTTAAGTCTTGGAAAAATTCTTAAACACTAATATACAAGAGGTTTAAACTAACATTAAATTACTTATCAACTAACTCCTTAGAGTCAAAATCAAACATAAAAATCAAAGAAAACTCAAGGCCCTTCACCAAGCTAGGTTCGGCCTCTCTTAGTAATGAAGGGAAAAAGGTTTTCTTTTCAATTTAACCACATTAATTTAAAGAGAAAACCATTGAAAAACACATTAACATCAAAAGGAGACAAAAACATGAAACAAAACTCCAGGCCCTTCCTCCTAAGGAGGTTTGGCCAACCATGGATGAAGGGGAAGGAGGTGTTCCTCTTCCCATGCAAGCATTCTATCATGCTTGGAAATCAAGCCAAATAATGTAAAAACAATCAAATAACCAATTCTCCAATACGATTCACAAAATCTTAAAAATCCATTCAAAACCTAAAAATTGAAAACTTAAAGAAATGAAAGGAGAAGGAAAGAATATAGACACTAACCTTCAAATTAAGCTTAAATAAGCCTAGAAAGCCTCACTCTCTAGCTTTCTCCTTTCCCTTAGAGGATGGTTCTCCAACCTCCTCAAAGTAGTAAAAATAGTCATTAAAATCAAGAAATGACAAAAGAAAAAGATGGAGCATGATTTAAAGCATATTCTACATATCTAAGCTATGAATTTTACTTATTAATTCACAAAATCAAAATTCACAACTTTCTTGGTTAGTAGCTCTTTTCTCCAAAAGTCTTAGTTATAGTCTCCAATTCTCACTCCTTTAGCTTAAGTTTTAAGGTTTAATTACTAATCTAAGGTTTAATTGATCTATTTTGGTGTAGTTTAGAGGTAGAGAGATTGAAAGAAAATGGAGGAGAATAAGAGAGAAAGTGGCGTTGGAATGGAGGAGGAGAAGAAGAAGATGAAGTTGTATTGGATAAGTTTGTTGATTTTAAGTAGTTAGCTACTTAATTTTATGTCAAATGGATGACTAGGATTAAGTCTCTAGTATTCTCATCCAAAGACTCTAAATATTCACCAAATAATTCTCTTTTAATTATTATTTAACTCCACCAATTTATTAATAACTCCATAAAAATAATTCGTCAATTTTTTCTTAATATACTACACTAGAAAATACTATTCCTTAAATACTTAAATTCTCCAAAAATATTCATGAAATATTTTCTATCCACTTAAATCATATAAACATACTCCAAATACATTAAATAAAACATAAAGCATCAATAGTAATTTTTTGGACCAAAATATTACAAAATTCCAAACTGATGGTACTATTCACAAACTGGTAAACTACTATTCACCAATAATTTATTACTTACTTTGTCATAAAAAATTTATATCTCAACTTTAATTAATTAAGTCTAATCACATAAAATTTAATTAACTCCATAAATATTAATTATGATCAATATCATTATCGGGTCCAAATAAAATATTATTTCTCTCTCGAGTGATACTATTAATGACTCGACTAAATAATACTATTTTAAGATCCAAAATTTTGGGCGTTACACCGAAAGTGAGAGAAGAGTGCTCAAATTTTCTAGATGAAACAAAATCATCCTGGAAGGTCATTGCAACTACCCAGGATGGAGCTGAGGATCATATAGCCAGAGATCCCTCTAATGAAAGTTTCCGTTTGCGAATCAAAGAGATCCTCAAGGAGTATAGAGTAACTGGTAATCATAGTGACTATGGGCTGAGAAATGACTCATCATTGTCATGTGATGTCCTAGTTGTATTATTTCCATCTAAATTCAAGATGCTAAGTTTTCAAGCATATGATGGCACCTCAGATCCAAGAAGTCACCTTGCCAATAATGCATATTCAAACAACCAACAATGCATTATTGTGTAGAGCTTTCCCAACAACTCTAAAAGGTCTTATGCAGGAGTGGTACCAAATGCTCAAGACACGCTCCATATCATCTTTTGCTCAGCTCGCATCAGCATTTAAGGCGTGTTTCATTACAAGCATCCCGAGCAAAAAGATCTCCTCATATTTGATCAATTTGAAGAGGGAAGATGGTGAGTCCTTGCAAGCTTATCTCGCTAAATTTTAGAAGCTCACCATGCAGATTGAAGATTTGAACACAGAAGATGCCATTAGTGCCATGGAAAAAAACTATAAGTATGGAAAGTTGTTTGATTCAATCAATATTGATCTGCCACTCTCTTTTGCAAAATTGATGGCCAGAGTAAATAATTATGCTCGATTGGACGAAGCTTGGAAGCAACAACAACAAACCCAAAAGGTTTCTCATGATTGGAAGAAGGAAGAACCGATCAGAAGAAGGTCGCCTATGAGATTCAATCTTGCTCGATCAAACCACGTACAAAGACCCCGTATACCCTAGCAAAAAAGCTTGAGGGACGACAGTTCACACCATTGACCAGAAGCCGAACATATATCCTAGATTGGATACAAAAGCATGGTGATGTAGTATATCTCACTTATCCTAGAAGGATGAGGGATGAATCCTCAACCTTCCGGGATAAGAGTAAGTATTGTGCATTTCATAGAGATATTGGACATGATACCGAACATTACTCACATTTTAAAAAGGAAATTGAAAAATTAATCTAGCGTGGTATCCTTAAGAATTTTGTGCAGGGACGAACAGATGCAAATGCCAATGACAATGATACAAAAGAGCACAAGTCATCCTCCAAAACAGATACTGTAGGTGTAATCAATATGATTTTTGGTGGACTGACTGGTGGAGACAGTCAAACGGCTCAAAAGCAAAATGAGAGGGAGATCTATTCCCTCCATGAAAGAATTCCAGTCAAGCAGCCATTAACCATTTTCACAGAGGAGGACGGAATGAGAGTGCAACATCCGCATGCTGATGCATTGGTTGTGCAAGCCATCATAAAAAATTATAGATTTAAATGAATATTAGTAGATGATGGAAGTATAGTAAATTTGCTAACTTTTGATGTTTTTAAAGCTTTACAATTGAAACTTGATGATTTAAAAACTGTTCGTACACTTAAGTTGGCCTTGCAAGAAAACAGGTTCAAATTGAAGGATCTATTTAGGTTTTAATGGAGTTAGGAGATGAAGACCACACCAAGAAGTTCCAAGCAAAATTTGTGGTGGTTGACGTCCCATTCCCCTATAATGCCATTATTGGGAGGCCAATGCTTTATGATTTAAATGCTTGTACATCAATTGAGTTTTTAACTTTAAAATTTTTTGATAATGATATAGTGGTTGTATTAAAAGGTGATCAAAGAGCTACCAAAGAGACATATATGATTGCATTAAAGAGCTCTCAACCTTCTATGCATAGCCTGCTCACAGAGCAAAAGGTGCCTCAGTCAGAAGAATCTCAATAAACAAAAGGAGGTGCAGAGCCATTCGACATCCCAAGAGCCCAAACAGAGCTGAATCAAGAGCTAGAGGCTCCACCTGTGGAAGTTGAATTGGAAGCAGAGAAAAAGGTAAAGATAGGAGCAACTACGACTGGGGTAACATTGCAAAATATTTTGTCTACACTCAAAATCCATAAAAATGACTTTGCATGGCAGGCTAGTGACATAACAGGAATTGATCCATTAATAATGTTTCATAAACTAAGTATTGACCCTATAATTAAACTTGTAAAACAAAAAAAAAGGAACCATGCACTCAAACAACAAAAGATAATTGCTGCTGAAGTAGATAAATTAATGTAGGCTGGTTTTGTTTGGAAAGTTTTATACCCTACTTGGCTAACTAATGTTGTGCTTCTTCCAAAGCCAAATGGCAAATGGAGATTGTGTGTGGATTTTACAAATCTAAATAAAGCATTCCCTAAGGATTCATATCCACTCCAGAACATTGATCAATTAGTGGATTCTACAGCTGGTTATAAAATGTATAGTTTCATGGAAGTAACTACAGGATATCATCAAATAGAAATGGATAAAGCTGATGTAGAAAAAACAACCTTTATTATCGATAAAGGCACTTATTGTTACAGGGTCATGCCGTTCGGTTTGAAAAATGCAGAAGCAATGTATCAACGGTTAATGAATAAGATGTTTAAAGGCTTGATTGGAGATTCGGTTGAAGTCTATGTCGACGATATGATAGTCAAAAGCAAAAAGGCCGAGCATCATGCATATGATTTAGAGCGAGCCTTAGAAATATTACACAGGTATGGGATGAAATTAAATCCTAACAAATGTGTTTTTGGTGTCACTGTAGGAAAATTCTAGGGATTTATGATATCTCAGAGAGGAATTAAAGCAAATACTCAATAAACAAAAGCAGTCCTGGACATGCAACCTCCTAGGACGATTAATGATGTGCAAAAATTAAATGGGAGAATCACCACATTAGGGCGATTCCTATCCTGTTCGACAAAAAGATGTCTTCCACTTTACAAAACATTAAAAAATATAAAGTGTGACATCCCGACCCGGCAAAGCGATCTTAAGAGGGCGGGTAGAGTAAGGCGTGCTCCTTGGATGAACTCCAGGGTTAAGCGTGCTCGCTTGACAAAAATTCTAGGATGGGTGACCTCCTGGGAAGTTTCCATTTCACCTGCGGGACAAAACTGTGCGGGTCTTGCCGATCTAGTATGGGATGGAACCGGTTTGATCCAAAGTTGACAATTCCTCTAGTGGTTAGAGTCAGGGCATTACATAAAGGACTTTACATGAACAAAAGAATGTCAGGAAGCTTTTTAAAGAGTTAAATGAATTTTTGGCATCACAATCACTACTTAGTGGGCCAAAAGATGGAGAAACGTTATATCTGTATCTATCAGTGGCAGCAAAGACAGTGGCATCAGTCTTGGTCTAGGAAGAAGGGGCCGAACAGTATCCTATTTACTATGTAAGTAGGGTATTGAGAGGAGCAAACGTAAAGTACTCTCAACTAGAAAAATCGGTATATACAGTTCTAATAACTTCTGTAAAATTGCATCATTACTTTCAAGCACACCCAATTTATTTATGCACTAATTTTCCTTTAAGAAAAGTCTTGCACAAGGTTGAACCGTAAGGGAGAATGGTCAAATGGTCCATTAGGTTAGGAGAATTGGACATCCATTATGTACCAAGGACATCTTTAAAGGCGCAAGCAGTTTCAGATTTCATTCTTGAATTGACAGAGGCGTTAGTATTGGACCAGCATTTAGGAACAAAACAGTGGTGCTGGCAACTCTATACAGATGGTGCGACAAATCAATTGGGAGCAGGAGTAGGAATCATTTTACAAGGACCGAACAAAATCAAGCTCCAATATGCCATGCAACTAAATTTTGAAGCAACCAATAATGTAGCTGAATATGAAGCATTAATAACTGAAATTAAATTGGCACAAGAGGTAAGACCTGAACATTTAATCATTTATTCAGACTCACAATTGGTTGTGAACTAGTTGCTAGGTACTTATGAGGTTAAGGAGCCGACTCTTATCAAATATAAAGCCTTGGCAGTACAACTGCTCAATCAATTGGAAAAATTTGAGATATAGTAGATTGCCTGAGCTCAGGATGTAGAAGTAGATAACTTGGCAAAAGTAGCAGCCTTTGAAACTGAGTGGACGAACAGTGCAATACCTCTGGAGATTCAAGATCGAATAAGCATTGAACAAGAAAATATCTCCATGATAACACCATTGCAAGGATGGATGAAGCCAATTATTGACTATTTAGATCAAGGGATTTTGCCTCAAGATAAGAGAGAAGCAGTTAAAATTTCCAAAAAAGCAATTAATTATGCATATGAGCATTTAACACTTTACAAGAAATCTAAGGTAATTCCTTGGGCAAAATGTCTAAGCAAGGAAGAAGCACATTATGTGCTTAATGAAACTCATGAAGGTTTATGTGGTGCTCATGAAGGTGCTGATTCATTAGTTTGGAGAATCCTATTGCACGACTATTAATAGACAACAATGAGAATTGATGCAAAATAAAAAGTTTGAATGTGTAAGCAATGTCAGATGCACAGTAATGTACCAAGACAGCAGCTACACAAATGCAGCCTTTAGGTAGTGCTTGGCCATATGCATAGTGGGGAATCGACATTTTAGGCCCATTTCCTAGAACAATAGGGTAGAAAAAGATTATATGCATAGTGGCAGTTGATCATTTTACCAAATGGGTAGAGGTAGACTCGTTATCAACAATATCGCCGAATAAGATTATATCTTTCTTTCAGAACAATGTAATCTTTCGATATGGCTTGCCGAGCAACATCGTCATTGATAAGGGAAAGCAATTTGATCCGACACTTTTTCATAATTTTTGTGATAATTGAAAAATCAAATTACATTTTACATCAGTAGCACACTCGCAGACAAACGGGTTAACAAAAGTTACTAACCAAACTGTTTTGTAGGGACTAAAGAAAAGATTGGATGCAGAAAAAAGAAATTAGGCGAATGAGTTAAACAATGTACTACCGAACAATAGCAAAATGTGTAACTGCGAAAACCCCATTTCCTTTAGTCTATGGGGTAGAGGCGATGATCCCAATTGAGATAGGTCCACCAAGTGTTCGGACTATGCATTTCAATGCAATAACCAATGAGGTGAACATGAGATCGCCTTTGATCAACTGGAAGAACAAAGAGATCAAGCTGGAATAAAAGCAGAAGCATGCCAAACGCAAATGATGCAATTCTAGAATAAAAGAGTTAGAGAAAGAAGTTTTCAACCATGGGACTTAGTCTTAAAAAAGACAAAAATCATAAGAGGAACAGCAAGAGTTGGCAAATTAGGTCCAAACTGGGATGGACCATACACAATAACACAAAGAATAGGGTCGAGTGCCTATAGGATTAAAGATGTGAATAGCAAAGAACTACCGCTAACATGGAATGCAGAGAACCTGCAAAAATACTATGTATGATGTATTAGAGGAAAAACAGGATTTTTTTACCTAAGTTTTAGGATCATAGGAAAATGGATGTAAATGGGATAGCTCGAGAAAGCTATGGGGATAGAATGGTCCTAACAAATAGGTTTTTTCCTGTCTATTCCTGAAGAAAAATAAAAAAGAGTTGATTAAATTGGTACTATGCAAATCCTTTATGAAATTAAAGAGCAAAATGGCTGAGTTGCTCTAGAAAAATAATTAAAATATAAATCGTGAGCCTAAGTAAGCTCAGGATAGAAAAGTGTTGGAGAACTCAAAAAACTAAAGGCCAAATATATTCAACTTAAAAATGTATGTACATACAGAGTACTGAATACTTAAAAAAAAGAAAGAAAAATATAATCATCAATTCTGTTGTTCTGGATCGCCTTGTTCGGGAGAATTTGCACCCGCATCTTTTTTTAGGATCCATGAGAGGAATATCGCTGATGAAATCAAAGTTGTCGTTTGGATACCGAGCTTGGAAAGCAATAGTGATTCACTCTTGGAAATTATCAACGGTATCCACAATCTTGTTAAGTGCATCATTAGTCTCCTTCTGGGAGGCCTCCAGATCTTTTTTCAGCTGAACACATTGCTCCTCAACCTTAAGCTTAGCTTGATCAAGCTCAATCTTTTCCATTTCTAGCTGAACATTTCTTGAGCTTGTGATTAGGGCTGTATTATTAACCTTCCTATACTCATCACTGAGTCGATCCAACTGCTCTTTTAAAGCATAGATCTCTTTATTGTGAGTAATGGCGGTATTATCCATCATTTCTTTTGCAGTTTTAGCCATCTGGATGGCCTCATTCCTAGATACTTTGAGTTTTGCACAATGGCTGCGCAACTCTAAGACTCTTTTTCTCATGACTGCAACTTGTTGAACAACCTAGCACCATAAGGGGTGAACTGTTAAAAATGGCACGAAGAGTAGAGAGAAAAGAAAATAAGATAACGAAAAGAGTAAGCTCACAGAAAAGATGTTGCAGTTCATTTGATAAAAAATTCCATCCTCCTATATGGAGTCATAATACTTCCAATCTTGAGAAAGCACGGGCAGTCTTGCTAAGCCCCTGCTCTCTGGACTGTGCGAACAAGATGCAGAAGATTCATGGACACTCTTGTTGTACCTCTCCACATCCGGCCGAACAAGTTGTGGATGAGCAAATTCTTCAGGGATCCCTGATCTGAATCTTTTTCTTCGCCTAGTAAGAGGAGTCTCATCCTCAGATGGCGACCGAGCAACATTAGTCTCCTAGCAGGAAACTGTAGGTACAGCAGCTGATCTCCTTAAAGTGCTTGGACTTTTTGCTTGTTTGAGAATTACAGGTTGAGCAGAGTGAGGAGTAGCAGTGGTTTCACTCAATCTCCTACTTGACACTGGAGTGACTTGATCAATATCTTCATCCTCATCCCTCAGTATTAAGCCACTTCCTCTCCTATGTTGGGTGGATGTTTTGCTCTCCCGTTTTTTCCTTCTCTTCTCCTCCAGTCTTTTAGCAAAATCTCCATCGACCATTTCTGCCGAACAAAGCAAAATGTTAAAGGTTAGTTAGGAAATACACAAAGTAGAGCTAAAATATACCTTCTTTATTTTGCCATTTTCCCAAGCGGGTGGCGAGATATTCCAGGGCAAGAAGTTGAAGGACGTGAATGAGTTTTAAGGCATATTTGGAAAGAGCATGATTACTAGCTCTTTCCCTTTGTGTTAGGGAGCAATCCTCCCTGAACGAAGCCACTGTTTGGGACCAAGAACTGTTCACCTCAAAGTCCCTCTACCTTTACACAATAAAAATTTTTTCCTTCCATCTGCCCTTTAATGAAGTGGTCAACCCTTAAAAAATACTCAAACCACCGCGAGCAGAAAGGTGATGGTGATCTTCTCTTTCTCTAAGGGATAAAGTATATAACCCACTGACATCAAAGGGAGAAAACTCCAGATTAGACCTTCGAGCTAGAAGGGAGAGTCATAACACAATTCTAATATTGTTCGGGGCAAGTTGTGATACAGTGATCCCAAGCTGGTTAAGATAGTTGCACAACTCTGGTTGGAGGGGAAGTCGAACGCTTGCCCTCAGATCCTCCTCATACAGAATTAAAAAATTAGGGCTTTGGTCACTGTTGGCCCGAATGTCTTCACCCAGAGCCAAAAGTTCATATTCAGTAGGAATGGCATACTTGATTCGAAGCCTTTCCATATCTGCAGAACTAAATAAAGAGCTCAAATCTGCTACTCTATTTTCCTTCTTTGCAGTTGATTTCTTCCTTTTTGTAGGTACTACATTGTTTTGGTGAGAACAACTGCTAGGGCGATTAACTGATCTCTTCCCTATTGTAATACCAGAAGTGGGAGTCCTCCTAGAAGTTACTGTGGCGGCTACCATAGTGGTCAAAATGCAGTTCGGTGGAAAATCATCTGTTATGGTTTTCTCAAAACTTGAAGAAGATGAACTTGAGGTTTCTAGGGCAAGGTTTAGGGGGTAGCCATAATAAAAAGGGAAGAAAGAAATGACGATAAAAGTAAAAATTTTTGCATAAATTTATAATTACCTCTTTTACCGGACAGTTCGCAGAAAGTAGAATCTAAGAGTTGGGGATTTGGAGTTCTGATTTATGGATGCTTGAAAATGGAGGAAAAATGAAATTTAAAACATTTGCGAAACTGAAAAGACACTTACACTAATAAACTAAAGAGTCACTCTTTAATGAAGGGTTCAGAAGACGCATCATTTCAGGAGGCATCGGTAAGCTCGAAAGTCACATCCATTAAGAGCATGCATATAATGTGCTAATACTTAGGGCTTATGTGGAGATTTAAATAAATGGCATATCAATTTGCAAAGCCTAGACACAAGAAACAATGAGTGTTAGAGCCAGCAAAAATTGAACGATGGAGCAAGGAAAGACAGAAGATAAATGGTTCGGCACACTTTTGGGGAGGCTTTTGATAGACAAAGAATCTATTCGATATCTGCCAAACGGTATTTTTGACTAAGTCAAGAGCCAAATAGTGAGAGTGACATTAGGTCTCGAACACCATAACACCCAAACAGAGATACACCCGAACATCGTCATAATCGAACAAAGTTTAAATATTATAACGCTTAATAAATGTCTGGTCAAAAGAAGTCATTAAAGGCCAAGAATATTGCTTGGCATTTATGATGAGATTTTAGTTTTAGCAGTTCCAATTAAAATTGTACTATATAAAGGGAATGTAATAGGAAACAGGACACAAGATATATTTTGTCTTACACATTAAAAGCATACTAAAAATTACACTCATCATTAATAAATAAATAATGAAATATGACATACAATGGTTGTTATTGTTATTACTTGTCTTTTTATGGTGTTATCTATCTTCTTCAAGCCATTTTTGCATATTTGTTTTCATTATAAATTATGTTACATTATACAAATTAGTAGGAATAAAGTTATTACAGGCAAATACAACATAAAAATTATAAAACTTTATGTAACACCCTAACACCATATACCCAAGGATAAATAGTGCTGAGGTGATACATAACATATCATAGATTTTCAATGGAGATATAAGTCGCACCATGTATTCGGCCATGGAAATCAGTATCAAAAAATTTCTTATAATTATGCAGGATTATACACATGGCTAAATCTTGCACATGAAAATCTTTTTATATGGTGGACTATAAGGAGTACAAACTCCAACACAATAAATACCCAAATATGAGGAGATGACATATGTACACACAACTAATCTCGACCTTGGTTCCATTTATATTTATCTAAACGAAAAGAAATTTGGTTGCTATTGGCTCCTAGCTAAAATCTGTAAAAACATTAGCATTTTATATAAGATGCTACTCAGTGAGTAAAAACCATCATAAATGATTATTTGAAAATATCATAAGCATCTCAAACAAAGTACATAGTGCACTCCCAATGTTCTATATATCTCAAACTCCTTGAGCCATCAATGCCAGACATCAACCATTTTCAAAAAATAATAGCTATTCAGTAGATTATTCACAAAAATAGTGTATAGATATCACATCATTTCCATTGATAGGAATTAGACCACATTCATACAACGTATCACATATATGATGCTATAGAGATATAGCAAAATTATGATGCAGATGATTGTCAGATTATTTATGTTATGACTTGTCAAATCAAACTCACCCCAGGTATCAGATAATTGATTTCAGATTTTAGATATTAGATTTAGCTAGCCAACTTTCAAATCAGATATTTTGAGCATGCAACTCTAGATTCAGATTATAAGCATGTAGCTCCAGATATAGATTATGGCATGCAGCTCTAGATACAGATCGGATTTACGAGTGGGTAATGACAGTCATAGCTTCTATTTATTTTAAAAGCAGAATTAATATAGTTGTACTCATAGACTAGGCTCACAGGCCTCAAAGTAATATATACATTTTGCTTAATTGTCAACTTTTAAGTATCACATCACACTCTTTTCAAAGTAGAATATCAAATACGTAATATAGTGTATTGTCGTAACAAATATCACAAGTAAACATCCATCACATATTAGGCTGATTGGCCTCAAGATAGTAAATACCTTCTTACTTATCTTGCCTTTTTCCAAGATGAGAATCATATTCTTTTCATTGCAGGTTATCAAATACAACATATTTCATAACAAATGTTAAAAGCATTCATTCTTTATATATAATTAAATATTAGATGCTTTTACTCACAATTTGTAATGCAGTGGTATCAAAGCCTGGAAGAGTCTCTTCCTTCACTTCCTTCTAAGGCCCCTTTTACCTATATGAGTAAGCAAACACCTCAATACTCATTTAGGCATTTAATCAAACACTTAGTGTGTATCACTTAAAATGTTTAATATTTTGTTTCTCTTTGCATTTTGAACTCCCAAAAAATTTCGTGTGTTCTCCAACACTCACTTAATAATCCAAACACCTAAACTCAATCAATTAACATCATTAAAAATCATTAAAGATTATACCAAATAGTAAATATTTCTTAAGCTCCTTAAACTTCCATAACCATAAAAGTATGAAAATCTCAATTTAATCATAATACTTCCAAACTAGTACTTAATAACATTATTAGAATCCTTAATTAACCAATTAAACTTATTAGTTCTGAATGAAATGATCATTTCCATGATCATCTCATGTCGGCCAAACCTCCATCCTCAGCTTCAGGTATGATTTTCTCTTCAAAATGATCATGTCTAGGATCATTTCAATTTGAAAAAATCTCCATCCTCAGCCCCTGGTATGACATTCTCTTAGAAATGATCATTTTCGCGATCATTTCAAACTGATAGAACCTCCATCCTTAACCTTGAGTATGACTTTCTCAATTTAATCAATTTTAAAGCTCAATTCATATATTATTCAGTCAATAGTAGTTGATAACAACTTAAATGATGTTAATATCATTTATTAACATCAAAATCAATCTCCCCTTTAATTTTTCTACTTTGAAACCCTAAGCCAAAATCCTCCAAATAATAAAAATCACATAAACTAAATGAAGATTGAGTTGCCTCAGATGATTTCCAACAAAAATCATTTGAAAATCAAGTAGGATTTCTAATTCCTCAAGCTTTCTTCTTCTCCTTCTTCGTCCTTAGACATCAGCCTCTTCTTCCTCTCCTTTCTTTTGATTTTGTTCTTTTAATTCTTTCATTCACTTAAGTTTAATATATGCAAACATGTCATGTGCAAAGCACATGATTCCTTATTCCCTTATAAATCCTTTACATCATGCATATTCATGCTCTTACCCACACCTATTTTCATAAATTTATTTTATGTTAATCTAATCCATAATCCTCCATTAACACCTAATTGATCTCATTTAGGGCTTAACTAAACATCTTAGATGATTTAACACCAAATTATAAAGTACTTAATCGAAACACTAATTGAGGTGCTCTATATGCTAGCTTCTCATCGCTGTAACTAGAGCATTTTCTACTTTCATTAACTTAAATTTTGTGATTAACAATCTCTTACTAACACATTAAGGTTTTCTTCATCAATCTAATCTCCAAAATAGACATAATTCTCCAAAATAGTATCATTATTCTCACTTGAGTCAACTCATTCATAAACACCATATATAGGTGTAGTGAAGGCTTTAAAGAGCATATATGCATTGTTTGTGTCTAAGACAAAGTGCCATGCTTTTTGGGTTCAAAGCTTATTCAGATTATGCATTTGCATATTCACATTCTTATCAAATGCTTATGTGCAAAGTTGGGTTTAGGCATATCATTGCCTATTATTTATCACAAATCGATTGCAAATGAATGTGTGTACACATTCATGTCACATATTTCATGTTCATAAATATAGATGTATGATCATAATATGATGTTTGAGGTCTAGGATGTTACACTTTATATAGGCAAGTTGTAATTGGATGAGAAGGTTCATAGGAAGAATAATTAAAAATATTATTTTATCTTCATATTACCTTCTAGAGATGATTTATTTTCAGTGTTTCATAAAACATGAATAAGAAATCTGATACTGTTTTCTCTCTACTGTGTGGATATTGAAGAAAATATTATGTATGGCTATATACCTTCAGATTTTAAGGATTATGTTAATTATAATTTGTTCCTTGGAAAATTCGCAGAGGCATGCAAGTCTTACCAAATTATATCTTAGTTGAATAGTATTTAGCATTACGCTAGCACACCCAAATGAAGTATTTAATATATTATTTGCTAAAAATGTAATTACCGCACCCAAATGAATAAACTTGTCAGTTACTGAGCCACAATGCTCACCAGTACTAAGCCACGATGCTCACTATTACCAAACCACATAACGCTCACCATTACTGAGCCACGACGCTCACCATTACCAAGCCACAATGCTCATTATTACCGACCCACGTAGCGTTCACCATTATCGAGCCACTTAGCGCTCACCATTATTGAGCTGTCATGTTCACCATTATCGAGCCACCACGTTCACCATTATTGAGCTATCGCACTCATCCGAGCCACGATGCTCATCATTATCAAGCCATGTAGAGCTCACCATTACTGAGCCACGTAATGCTCACCATTATCGAGCCACGATCCTCACCATTACAGAGCCACGATGCTCACCATCATCAAGCTGCAATGCTCAATACTACCGAATCTTAGTGCTCATCACTAATGAGCCTTAATGCTCATTAGAGTTTATGTGCTCGTAAAATAAAGAATACTTGAGCTTAATTAGCTTTGAGCCTCCGTGCTCATCAATAACTGAGTTATTTCATTAATAACTTATTACATCGTGAAATTGGACATAAATATCTAATTTTTATTGGGGGACTTTTGATAGAGTAAATAATAACATCCTATCTAAGATACTTAATAAGATAATGGGGATAAAATCTCTACTATATCAAGCTCCACATTTCCACTATATCAAATTAGTCGGTTATAATGGAGATAAAATCTCCACTATATTTGGAATTAGGTGGCCAATAACCCTTATTTCATAACTATATAGAGGACCTTATAAATCATAAAAAGGAGGACAACATTCAGATTGTAAAATAATTGTGAGTCTATCAATGTATTATTTATAATACAATATTTATGTTCGACGAGATCTTGTAGATTTTCAAATTTGAATAGAAAACTAAAATTATTGACTTATTTTTCTTTATATAAAAACAAGGACAAAAAGCTCCATGTGATTTTGCAAGTTGAGTTCTTTTACTTTACATATCTAAAAACCCAATTTTATGTGTCCATTGGTCTCCAAATCAAAGTAAAATAAATACAAGTAATCAAATCCAAATTAAATAGCAAAATAATCCAACTCAATTGACTTTGTTTTAATTAGTTTGGCCCCTTTTAATTGATTTTGGATGGAAAAAAAAATTTTCAGTGAACTACAATATCCAAATTAAAGAACTTTTAGTTCTGATAAACACCAATATTAGCAAGATCTCAGGGCCGTGTAATAAGTCAAATAGCAAAAGGAAGATATGGGCTTGATAATAGGAGATAATGTATGAATATCTCTCTCCCATCATTTACATAGCCAACCTAGCACCAATAACTCATACATAAGGATAAACCCATCTCTTAGAAAAGGTTAATGATAATTTAAATTATCGAATCTAACAAAGTATTGTCACTTTATAAAGTCATCATATCTTCGAGGCTATCAAATTGGTGCAGTGAGCATGGACCGAACAAAATTACGATACCTTAAGAACGTTCACTTGCCTTTCTTACCCGATCTAGCATCCTAGCATCCCCACAAAATAATGGAAAAGACAACTACTATAGGAGCGAGAGAGGTTGATAGAATAGGCAACTTGGTCGAGAAGTTAATGCCCACACCCCCAGATGTGTCCACATTTGACCCATAAGCAATCGCTATGCTCACTTAAGCTTATAACGACTTTGTAGTTGTCTTGTAGAGAATAATGGTTAGGCTAGTGTTGCAAATTCCTCTTGAGGTTGGACGTAGAGTCAACATCACGACCGATGAAGGTGATATGACAAATAAGACCGTAGGAGATAAGATGAGAGATGAAGACTCATCATGGCACACAGACACCCAGAACAAAATACAAACTCATGTGAAGTCTTGTAACACCCTATCACCATGTATCCAAGGATAAGTACTGCTAAGATGCTACATAACATATCATACAGATCAATTTCCAGAAGTATAAGTTGCACAATGTGTTAAATAGCAAAAACCAGTATTAGGAAATTTTCTTACTTTTCACAGGCAGTCATATATAAATATACATATGACCAAATATAATTTAAGAGTTAGTTAATACATAGTGGATATTAAGGAGTTTAACTCCCACAAAACTTTTTTTTAACAAATTGAGTAGGTAATATATGCAAACATAATTGATCCCGACCTTAGTTCCATTTCTATCTATCTAAACAAAAGAAAGTTTGACTGCTAATGCCTCCTAGCCAAAATATGAAAAAAATATTAGCATTTTATATGAGATGCTAGTCAGTGAGTAAAAACCATCGTAAATGATTATTTGAAATAACATAGTATATCATAAACATCTCAAACAAAGCACATAATATACTCCTATTAATCTAATCACCTTTAACTCCTTAAGCCATCAATGCCCGACATCAATAATTATCAAGTAAAAAAATAGTCATTCATAGCAATAGTATGCAGATATCACATCACTTCCATTAACAGAAATCGTAATCATTCAAGGCATCGCAGATACGATGTTATAGAGATATATTTCAAAAATATGATGTAGATGATTATCAAATTATTATGTTATGACTTGTCAAATTGAACTTGCCCTTGGGGTATCAAATAACAGATTTCTTATATTAGATTTAGCTGATCAGCTTTCAAATCAGATTTTTGAGCACGCAGGTCTAGATTCATATTATAAGCATGCAGCTCTAGATACAGATCAAATTTACAAGTTAGTATTTACAGTCATAACTTCCATTTATCTCAGATGCAGAATTAACAAAATTGCACTCACATATTAGACTCACAAGTCTCAAAGTAATATATACCTTTTGCTTAATTTGTCACCTTTTGGTGTCACGTCATACTCCTTTTAAAGTAAAGTCATAATTGATATCTCAAATAAACATCTATCACATATTAGGCTAATTAGCTTCAAGATAGTACATACCTTTTTGCTTAACTCGCCTTTTTCCTAGATAATCATATTCTTATCATTACAGGGTATTAATATGGTAAGTGCCATAACATATGTTGAAAGCATTCATTCATTATATACATTTAAATGTTATGTGCTTTTACTCATAATATATAATGTAGTGGTATCAAGGCCTGGACGAGTCTCCTCCTTCACTTCCTTCTAGGACCCCTTTTACCTGTATGAGCAAGCAAACACCTCAATATTCATTTAGGCATTTAATCAAACACTTAGTGTGCATGACTTAAATGCTTAATATCTTTATTTTTCTTTGCATTTTGAACTTTTGACAAATCCTGTGTATTCCTCAATAGTCACTTAACAATTAACATCATTGAAAATTCATCAAAAAATTTCACTAGTAATGAATGTTTCTTAAGTTCTCCAATCTTTCATAACCATATGAGTATGGAAATGTCAATTTAATCATAATTCTTCCAAAACCAACACTTAATAACATTATTAGAATGCTTTAATTAACTAACTAAATCTGTTAATTCAAAACAAAATGATCATTTCCATGATCATCTCACGTTGGCCGAATCTCCAACTTAGCCTCAGATATGGTTTTCTCTTCACAATGATCATTTCTGCCATCATTTCAAACTAATAGACCCCCATCCTTAACCTCAGATATTATTTTCTGTTCGAAATGATTATTTCTGCTATCATTTTGAACTGATAGAACATCCATCCCTAGCCTTAGGTATGATTCTTCTCATTTTAATTAAATTGAAGCTTAATACATATGTTTTTCATTCAATAGCAATTAATTAACAACTTAAATCAAGTTTATATCACGTGTTAACATCAAAATCAATCTCTCCTTCAATTTCTCTACTTTGAAACCCTAGTCAAATACTCTCCATACCATGAATATCGTGAACAAAACAAAGATTAACTTACCTTAGTTGATTTTTAGCAAAACCCCTTTGAAAAATCAAGTTGAAACTTTAAGCTCTTAGGTTCTTCTTCTTCTTCTTCCTCTCTTCTTAGCGTCAACCTCCTCTCTCTCTTTTCCTCTTTCACTTTTTCTTTTTTCATTTGATAATTAGTAGCTTTCTTATAAGCTTACAAGTCATGTGCAAGTCACATCACTTGTTACTTTCTTTTAAATCCTTAAGATTTTGATTATTTATTTTTTTCTGTGGTGGTACTCTGAGAAAAACTTTCTCATCTACTTGATATTCCATTTCTCTTCTCTGCTGATTTGCATAACTCTTTTGTTTATCATGGGCTAATTTAATCTTACTTTTGATTATTTTAACTTTATTCATAGTTTCCTGTACTATATCAGGTCCCTCCAATATTCTAATACCTTCTTCATCCCAATATAAATCTACCTTAAGTATTGTTATGTTGCCGGATTGACAGTCATTTATATATGCGAGTAACGTTGGTCCAAAAATCCTATATTGGTTTATGGGTATGACTAATGCCCTAAGGATAGTATTGAACTTTTAACCTTGAATCGTGTGTGAGAGATATAAGGGAAATGCATTTCCCAACTCTCTTACCCATTGTTTGTGTTTTATATATATTCTTTTACATGCATCATATAATCCTTTATTTTTCAGACATTTAAAGATATTTCATCATGTCAAGGTCTCACTGTTTGAAACGTTGAATGGGGAAGGACCTAAGAAAAGTGATAAAATCAAAACATACCAAACAGATGCATCTAATTCCTGATTGCTCTTCCACTCAGCTCAAGGTTGGAGCCCAAGCCCACAGTAAAGTAGAAGCTCCTCCTGTTCCTCAAGAACCAATTCAAGTGGATCCCAATAATAGGGTCCATTAACTCTTACAATAAATTAAGCAAGTCCAAAATGAGGTCATGAATCTTTTTTAGGAAATTAATGTCGTTTTGCTTTCATACGATCTACTGCCAACCGCTTAGTTGAAATTGGATGCTTCACTTTGGAGGATGCCAAACCATATCAAAATTCATAAAGCCTATTTTAGGTTTAGTTGTGAAAGCTTAGCTAGGACTTTTATCTTGTATGTGGAAAAGAGCTTGTAAAGACGGTTTCTTTCGGGAATGTAAGAATTTTTTGTTGTTTCAAATATTTTCTTTATCTTTTGAATAAGTGAGAAGACATATATTTCAATTGTGTCTTTTGAATAAGTGAGACTAATATTAACAATTTTTTTCCCTTACCATATTAGTTTACAAAAACTAATTAGAGCCTATTTGTTATGATTGTATTTTTTCATTTTTTTTTTGAAAAATGAAACAGTGCATTAGGCCCATAAGAGTGCATCAGGCCTATAAGAAAATAGTTCCCGACAATAATTTTCTCTATTTGTAAAGATTGAACGCCCACCCTCTTACTTATGGAATGTGAGTTCTTATATGTAAAAACAATAAACAATTTTTAGTTTTGGTTTGTTCCTTTAAAGCTTTTCTTTTTTTCTTAAAATTATTTTTCTTTTTCTTTTTGTTCAATAAGTGAAAATTTCTTTCAATTATTAAATCTCTCATTAATTCAATTATTAAAGATTTTAGTTAATAATAAAAGTTATAAAAATTCAAAGTTTTGAGAAGAAAATAATTAAAAAATTTTTGCACATTAATCTTTAAATTTTAAAATTAAAATAACCCTCGATTATTATTTATATAATCAACTGAATAAAAATATGATACCAAATCATTTTAAATAAATAATAACTAGAACTAAATTTATATAAATAGAGAAGAGTTAGAAAAAAAATAGAGAGTTTTAATAGAGATAAAATTAATATTGTATTGTAAATACATAGATGAGATTAAATTAATAATAATAATAATAATAATTATTATTATTGAGAAAAATAAGGAATGTAGGGTTAACAACAGAAAACACAAATATATAAACCACCGTTTTAGGTCTGACGTTTTGTAATGTGTCATCTTTTTTGATTTTTGAAAAAATATATTTTGTTTATATTTTAAGAAAAAAATGAAAAAGAAAAAAATTTAAGGAAAACGAACTACACCTAAATTTATAATTTTACCAAAAAAAGGGGGAAAAAAGAACTACAATAACAAAGAGCCTTGGAATCTCGCGTTCAAGTATACCACCAATTCCAAGAATTCCGCTCTTCAAATGCAATTTAGGGATAGAGAGAGAGAGAGAGAGAGAGAGAGAGAGAGAGAAGGATGGTGTTGAAGATTGTGGAGCCAAACTCATGCATAAGAGGTTGCTGTCGCAGCAATTCCATTCCTCTTCACCTTCCTCCTGCTTCGTACACTATTTCGTCTCCAATTGCAAGAGGTAACTCTCTAATTCTCATTCCATTTCAATAACTTAGGCGCATTCTGCTTCTCAAAGCAACGAAATTATTTTCAATTTCGGTTTCTTTAGGGGCAGAAAGTGTTGTATATGAAGGAGTTCTGGATGGGGAAAAAGTTGCTGTAAAGAAACCCATCTTGTCTACTTCTGATGACATTGATAGGTTCCACAAGGAGCTGCAACTCTTATGGTAATTTTTACTAAGATTAGCATTGTTCCTTCAATTTTAACCATACTTACATTCTTTATCTTATTAAATTGCAATCTATTCCATTTTTAGAGTACTTAGCTAGAAACCCCTAGGCTTTGCTGTGTTTCCTGGGTAAATCATGTATTTAGTCATTTGACTTCAATTTATCAGTCACTGCTGCCATAATTCAGCCAGTGTCATTACTGAAACTTGGTGGAAAAATGTGGCAGCCTAATTGGTTGCTACATATTGAATATTTATTCAGTAATTTGCATTTGATGGGTCTGAACTGGAAAATTTACAAATTATAGGGTTAAACTAGGCTTTTCTATTCTGTTTCCGTGATGGATAAAATGGAATTTTGACAATAATGACTAAATTAACAGATGAACTTTGAACAAATTGAACATTTAGCATACACTGTGATTAGTTTTTTTTTATGCTTTTTGCTATTCTAGAAGCTAAGAAAGAGGAGCGCAACAATGTTTAGATAAGTTTAAAAAAAAAAAAAAATTAAAAGGAAAAATAATTGTAAATCTTACGAAAGAGAAAATTCTTGTTGCAATTTTGGTTTTCTTATCTTATATTTAGTGAACTTCTTATATTTATTTAACTATACGTTCTCATTATTTCATTTTCTTTATTACAAAAATAATTTCTAGAAAGTAGCTTTAGGATACAACATCAGAAAAACATAACAATGCTAATTGAACAAAGTCCTAATTGCCGGCCTGGTTTGAATTCCTGAGTCAAGAGACGGATGAGAGTTCGGTAACAATACAGATATTGTTATATTATGTTCCCCATTTCATTCTGTAGATTATAGTGTTCCAAGTATGAGCTTAATATAATGAATTATGATTGTGGTGGTGTGCATACGCTGGTTTCATAGATTTAGATATAAGTGACAGATAACAATGATAACTTTATTTACCTTGTGCTCTACTTAACACTTGTGTTTTATTTACTAATGAAGCAAGTTAGATCATCAGGGAATAGTGAGGCTGGTTGCTGCTCATGCAAAGCCTCCCAATTACATGTTCTTTTTCAAATTTTATGAATCTGGCAACCTTGCTGAGAAATTACACGTGGAAGAATGGAGTCCTAGTATTGATCAGGTGCTCATGATCACTGGTCAATTGGGTATGACTTTATTTAACTACAATGCTCCTCTTCTCCACCGACCTCTCTTCATTGTATTAACTTTGTGCTTGAATTCTTTTATTTATAAGCGTTATGCATGTTCCTGTTGGGAAAACATAGGGTTCTCGTTAACATTTAGAACTTTTTTAGTTTTTGCAAGATTCTTTATTTCAGAATGGTTTGCGTCCTTTCTAATTGGCATGAGAGTTTTCTATGAAAGAGTTGTTTGTAAGCTTTGATGCCCAAATTATTCTTTCAATATATATATAGTTTGTCAGCCCGTCAGTCAGTATTTTGGACTTTCTAAGCAGCAAAATGTGAGTTTATGATGAATTATTTCTTGTAAAGTTCATGTTTGGATAGTGTTGGTTCCTCCCTCTTCTTTTGCTTTTGCTTTTTTGAATGTACATTGTCTTAGTTCCTACTTTTTTTTCCCTTGATTTTCTGTGTTAAAAACTGTAATATGCATCCCAACTTAGTTATAAAACCTAATTTGCTAAGTCTAATCCACTGAAAAAGCACTAGGGTTGATTGATCAAAATCCATCATGCATTCACACACTTTGTTTCGAGTCTTGTCCTTATAATTGTTCTTCCTCATCTTCCTGTCATTTTCTAACTAAACGGGGGAGTCTAATGCCTTTCCCCTTCTATCTGTGATTTGCCTTCCCTTTCAAAGACCTGGGCATTCTCTCATTGGAGGAATGAAGCAACTGTTTAGTGCATTTGGGATGAGACAGCAATATTTCTTTTGCTAGTTACCTATTTCTAGCGCTGTATGAAGACTGATTTTAGGAAAAACTGGAGAGTGAGCAAGATTTTAGTAATTGAATGACCTCAGAAAAGTTAGGTGACATTGATGATATTTTGATTAATATAGAAGATAACTTAGTTTCTTTATTTTTGTTGGTCAATATATTGATATCAAGAGGGCCTTTCCCCCCCAAAAGTGTGGGGTATGTCTTAGTTTATTGTCCATGGCTCTGTATTGGGGACTTTTTTTAGCATATTTCAGTTAAATGTTTTTGTCATTCAGAAAATTTTGACGGATTCCGTTGAGTAATTTCTCCTGTTTCTTCTTTTTTCTTCTTCCAGCTGAGTCTCTGCAATATCTTCACAACCATGGGATTGTACACAGGGATGTGAAACCAGCAAATGTTCTTGTAATTCTCTTCCATAATCTCTTAGTTGCCCCATAGTTTTCCTTTGCAATTATAAATTGAGAATAAATCATTTTCAGAAAAAGGTCAAACAATATATAACCGTATCAATGCATGTGATGCAGCTTGACAGAAACCTTTGTCCGCATCTATCAGACTTTGGTTTGGCAGAATATAGGAAGAATCTTAATGGAGTTTCTGTTGAGAATTGGAGGTCATCTGGAAAGCCAACTGGTGGTTTCCACAAAAAGAACATGGTTGGGACACTTATTTATATGGCACCTGAAATATTGAAAAACGGGATACATACTGAAAAATCAGACGTGTACAGTTTCGGGATATCCATCAAGTAAGAGTACAAGACAGAGTATTGCATTTATGTTCACTCACAAGGTTGTTTTCCTTTTTTACTTTTTCTTTTCCCCAATTGATACAAGATAAAAAGTTATACATTCATATGCTAGTTTCTTTTTCACTTAAATTTTTATTGGTTAGTCGGACCAAGGAGATTCGGAGACCTACCTTCTACAATGAAATCATTAAATGATCATCAAGGGTACCATGTGAAGCAATTTTAACCTGTTTATAGTTGCATTAAGTTCTTGCATTTGGAAAACATCTATGTACAAACAGAGTAATCACAAAAATTTAAACCTTCTTGTTGAAAGAAAGAGGGAAAAATATAACCTTCATAAGGTGTAAAAGCAAGACTCCCTATGAGTTTGTTTAATCAAAATCATATGCATTTATCCTAACAAACGACTTGAGTCATAGTAACATTGGCTACCTGTTATAGATGCTGCCATTAATTTG
Organism: Jatropha multifida; assembly: GCA_948099535.1. Taxonomy (NCBI): domain Eukaryota; kingdom Viridiplantae; phylum Streptophyta; class Magnoliopsida; order Malpighiales; family Euphorbiaceae; genus Jatropha; species Jatropha multifida. The sequence goes on from CANUEX010016124.1 coordinate 45,200, forward strand.
TTTGCAGACCTTTTAAGGTTTTTTACCTCATGCTACTGATGTGCTCTAAGTAGGGCTGTTCAAATTGGGTCTAATGCACCCAATTTGTATCATTAACATATTGGTAATGGATCCTGAAATATTAAAACGTGATTTGAAAAGTTAACAGTCATTAAAATTGAAAAACTAATGAATTCTTTGGTCCCATTCGCCTGATTTTAACAGCCCTAGCTCTAATTATGCTTTGTCCTTTGTCTGAATCTTGACCTTGGAGTAGAGTCTACCTCAATTACTTTGTCCATTCGTTTGAATGAGAAATAAATGTTATGTTTGCAATGTTTTCATTGTTCTTCTTGGTCTTAAATGTTGGATGAATCGAAGGGCTAAAATTGTTTAGAAGACCTTTGTCGTATCCATTAGACAATGGATGCTTTCCTATTCCAATTTTTTTCTTTTCTTTTATATTTTTAGATGTTGACGACATTAAAGAATTTATGTAATTCGCCGGAGCAGATAGCTTAATTAGAGCTAAATATAAGAGTGGTCCTTGTGGCTGTTCTCGGTACATCTCAAAGTGTCTTCTATCTTGCAGGGATATTGCTTCCATCATAAAGAGCTGAAGGTTAACATAAGCCAGTGAAATTTGAGAGCTTGGGGGCTGGTTTAAGGCTGAAATTGAGTTCAATATCAGGTTTTATGTGAAGGTTAGAATGGTTAGATATTTAGGTGTATGATTAGTGTTTACATGGCGATAGACTAAAAAGGCAAAGAGAACACAAAAAGGAGTATTATGGTGCCTGTTTGTGGCAAAACTAGATCATAGTGGACAAGATCTGTCAATAATGGCATGAATAGTAGAACAGAAGGTGTTTATGATTGACACCTAAAATGTGCGAACATTACATTTAAGGTTCCCATAGTCATCATATGTAGAGCTGAATTGCATCATACAAACTCAAAATAGCAGAAGCTATTAAATTACAAAATTTGAATTAGATGCATTACACAGTCCTAGCTATAGAGGTAAACTAATATTGATCCTCTATGAAATTGAATAAAACTGTTGAAATCCTGTAATTATCGTAGAATCAGAAATTATTAACTTTCCTATTTAGTTAGTTTCCTTTTCTAGGGTGATCTTTGTATATAAAATAGCTAGTGTAGAGGCTGCACTTTACAGGAGGCGAGTGAAGTGTCAAACCCCATCTCAAATGGAAGCCCAGACGAGGCTCAGCCTTTCCCAAAAAATCATTGCCATCTGATGAGGCGCGTTGCGCCGCCAGATTCTTCAGCTCAGCCACGTGCTGGCACGTGACACTGTGTGTGGCCACCTTCCCGGCTGCGACTCGGTCCGACGAGCTTCCCTTGGTGTTGCGCCTTTGACTAGCCCGGTGCTTTAGTCTGGTTCTCACTTTTGTTTCACGATTTTTTTTTTTATTGGCTGCTATCCTTTTTATTATTTCTGGATGTTGCCCTTTTATTCTTTATTCTGACTTATGTTGATTGCATTAATCGGCATTATATCACGGTGATGAAGTAAAAAATACAACTAAAACAAAAATGGTTTTTCCCTCTTTCTTGGTCTCAGTCCTGTTTATTATTTTTTGAGGCTAGAGGTTTGCAGGATTATCTTGATGGTGGGAAGAAGAAACCTGACTTAACAGATCTAGGCTTCAACAAATGTAAATCTGAAAATTCTCTTATTATGTCTTGACTTATAAACTCTATGCAACCAGCATTGCATGAGGTTTTTTGCTCCTTGACACTACTAAAAAGATATGAGATTCAGCTTCGCAGACTTATTCTCAATCTGAGAACTACTTTCAATTGGATTCACCTCTCCACAAGTGTTTGCATTGTGTTAGTGTCTGGTAGAATTTGGATTTAGAGTTTAAATTTTTTTGAGAAAGAGTTTAATCTCATTTGTGCTTGGTAGAATTGGGATTTAGATTTGGATTGTTGTAAGAAAATATTATATTTGGAAATATCTCCTGGGAAATGTAATTGTAGGAAGGTAAATGAAGATGAATGATATAATGCAACTGAGGCAACTAAGGCAGGGAAATCAAAGACGCGTAAGTAAGAATTGCATATATAAAGAAAGAGTAGGAAGGGGCAAATAAGGCACCAAAGACTTTCTTTTAGCATAGAAGACAGAGTTCCCTTAGCCGTGCAGCGAGTGGTACTCCGTCAACAGAGTCGACAAAGCAGTCATAGGTAGCAAGACAAAGAGTAGGATTAACAGTCCAGTCCCCCTTGTTTCTTCCATAGATAGGGGCTTTTACGTGTGCCAATTTTTCCGTATGCAAATTTTTCCATTCTTTCATTTGAGTTAAGTTACCGGTACTCCATCCACAGTGCAGTCCATGGACCCTTCCCTGGATTCAGGTTAATACCAATAGTCTGAAAGCGTATGTCAGAGGTAGTTACAAGTGAGATAGATGTGTAACTAACCTCTAAAACTAGTCAAATGTTTGTATTTGTGTGCCCATGAAAGAGGTTTGTATTAGAGAAGTGTTTTCCATGTGATAGCTCTGCAATAAAGATCCTCTTTTTTAATTAATTGATTGGTTTCTAGCTGTATCTGGGACAACACTGTATGCTTGATATTACATTTTTTCTTTCATCTTGGTAGTTAATAGTGGAGAGGTTGCTTGATCTGGAGCTAAATTATACATGCCAAGTAGCATGGTTAGAATGGTGCTCCTGCTTATTAATTATCTGAGTTTTAATTTCTTGCTTTGCCATTTACCTAGCATGCATTCTTTGACATTTTCTAAAGTTTCAGATAAAAATTAGCTTTTTTTTTATGCTAAGAAAGAGAAAGTTCCTTTTGATTCTGTTGCAGTGAGCTTCTCACTGGTGTTGTCCCATATACTGACATTCGTGCAGATGCTCAGGTCAGTCACACTTCTGTTTGTTATTTTTTTTGTTGTTGTTTCTTTCTCTCCTAACATATGCTGAACCTCAGACGTTATTTTTGAGTTTCTCGTGTTTCTAAGGTTTGCTTTGTATAGAATTTGATCAGGGTAATAGGTATTCCATTTTGTAGTTATTATTAGCAAATCAAGTTGAGTTGATACTTATTGATGTGTTTCTGTGGTATTTCTGAAATTGAACCTATTCATAAGTACTTTACTCTCTTACTATCTACATATTTCAATTGTTATTGACCTCATGTGAGACGTGCTTGACAAGGATTTGAGCTCTTATAGAGAATCAAAAGGATTATGCTCTATTTGACTAAAAGGGGTTAAAATAAGACTGAAAATGAAAATTAAAATGAGCTCTACAGGGCATTCAGCCTTCCTATTACAGAAAATCTGAAACCTAATATGAATAATATCTCTACATACTCAAGTGGCAATCCTTCCTAAAAGAAACATGACAATTATGAATCATTAGTGACTAACTTCTTAGGACGTTTCAAATCAACATTGAGCATTGGGATCAGCTTTGGCACACTTCTAAAACACTTGCTGCTGCAATTTATCATTATTAATGTTGTAAAAAAACTTAAGATAAGGAGAAAAAAGACAAAAAAAAAAAGTGGAGATTCTGCATAGTTGGATTAGTTAGCGAATTGGAATTAAAATGGCAGGAGCCCACTAATGCTGTTAGGTTGGGAAAATCTCAAGTGACAAGCAATTGATGAGTAGTGTTATTAGAATCTTATGATTTGTGGTGGGTGAATTAGAATCGAGCATGAATCTTAAGATTCATGCGATTCAAATCTTAAGATTTGATTTGATTCTCATGTCCAACAATTCTCATACCAAAAAAGCGAGTGAAAAAGTCAATGTAGATGAAAAAGAGCTAATGGATGTAATTTTAGAAAATGAAGATGATAAGCGACTTGAATTTGGAAATGATAATGAATGAATATGGATTTGGATATGAAATTTAATGGCTTCATAGTTTTACTTTGTTTTTATTTTAAAATTTTAGCTTAAACAGTTAGATATTTTGAACTTGGAAACGAAATAGTCATTGGGTTCTCTTTCATTTTGCGTTCAGTACATGATTTAAAATTGAAATTTATGTAAATACATTTTTTGCATTTAAATTTAAGTATCTCTTGATAAAATTAGTGGAATATATATCCATAAATTTATATATACTATTTTTTAATTAATTTTGAAAAGTAATACTAAATTTCATTATCAAGGAAAGTTAAGACCTATTTGTATATAGCATTTACTTAGAGATTTATTCCTAAGTAGTCTAGGAGTTAGATTCCTAAATAGATTGAAATATCTTGAATCTATATCTCCATCATTGATGAAAAGATAACAATAACAATATTTTCCTCAACTGACAACATGGTATCAGAGCAACTCAAATAGAATTTTTTTAGAAAGGAAAATTTAGGGTTGTTTGTTCTGAAAAGCTATTGCCACTCTAGGGTTGGCCTTTTGTCTCACTGCCACCTGAGAAGAATGGCAGCTGTTAGCAAGCCTCTGCAGCAGTACCAATGGTTCAGTCATGGTGGAAAGAGGAAGCATGAATCACCAAGTCAAGATAGCATTTTCTTAGTGGATGCTGTAGTGATTTAGTGGATCCCTTAATTATTGCTGTCATATTTTTAGTGGTTTCAGTTTATGTTACATGTTCAGTTAGGATTTCAATTAAGAGATAGGACCCATGAGTTTCAATTAAGAGATCGTTTTCACTGCTGATTAGGGCTCGTAGCGACTTATTCAGGCATTCATGGAGAGGAGTGTATGTTTGTTTACAGTGAAAACACAGGCCCTTTGCTTGCAACTCTTGATAATCGGAATGGGAATAATGGTTGACACCTCGATATTTGGTGTTATGGTTGATGGATTTAGGGGGCGGAGCAGGGAGAGATGTCGAGATTTTGGGGATTGGGTTTGTGTGTAATTTGATGGGCAGTTAGGGGTGGAGATGTGGGTGTTTTTGGGGGGGGAGGGGGGAGGGTTGGTGTTTGGGGGTGAGTTTGGAGTCGGGTGTTTAGGGCTTAGACTAAAACGCGGTGCATAAGTTATGTTGCCAGAATTGGAAGGGGAAAAAGATTTATAAGTAGCAGTGGTCGGAGAAACAGATTGTAAAAGCTCCCTTTCGAATTCGCGAGCGACTTTTATCGTCCTATACAAGTTGGCGGTATCAGATGATTGCATTCGAACTCGCTTCGCAGCTGCTAAATGTTCATACAGATTAGGGACCTCGCTTGAGTAACAGAGAAGGAGTTTCGGTTTGTGTTGAGACCAACCCATTCTAGGAAGACGGAGGCACAACCATCTAAGTCAGTGGAGAGGAGCACTCTCCATGCAAATTAAAGCCATGGAAACTTGAGAAATAGGTGGTATATATTGTGAAGCTCAAAATATTGTTCTGCCTTAGCTATCCACCAATCGGGTCTAAACCATTGAAAGATGGCATATCAAGGTTTTTTGGCATGGAAAGTTGTACCCTGGACAAGCAATGTTTTTGGTGGGTGTGGAGTGGTTTTGACAAGAACCTTTTGAGGTACTGTGTGGAGGTGGGTTTGGCAGGGGTGGCATCAGATTTCCCTTAGACATATTTTGAAGTATGGTTTTGATTTCATCTTGGTCTGCTTGAATGGTGATGAGAGATTCCTCAAGAGAGGCTACACTCTTCTCTAACGTCTCTGCTCTGGTTTCCATCTTGGTCTTTGGCATTCGGTACGATGGACCAAATTGTTTGAGTTAAGAATGCAGCAATCCAATCACAGAAAGAGCTACAAAATGAATAAGAACGAATAGAAGAATAATAGGAGGGACTTGTATTGATTATATATTTGTGATTACAATTTCTATATTTGTTATTTGAATTGAAGAAACAAAGAGCAAGGAACAAAAGAACAAAAGAGCCAAATAATTGCAGGCAACCCCAGGAACAAGCCCGTAACAGAATACCCTGCTGCAATATTCTGAAGGTTTCTCCCACTCTTGCCAGCAGCCTCTATATAATCTCTTTCCGTAACTCTCTATGCTGAACTGGCAGTTTGCCCTGGTCTCCGATCTTCATAGTGCTATTTCCATTATTATTCCTGGTTTTTTTAATTCTCCTTGTGTACACATTATAGGGCCTTGGGCCATGATCCAAAGCTCTATCAGCGTGCTTTTTGATTTCCTTCCAATCACGTGAAAACTTCTATCAATCATTGTAACCAACAGCAATTTTGCACCAAATTTATCAAACACATCACACTTCCTACCATAAAAATGCAAATTATATTGCCCTTCAAGTAATTGACCAACACTAAAGAGATTTTGACTTATTTCAGGAACATATAGCACATGTTAAATTGTTTGTGTACGTAAAAAAGTCTCAACAACATCTCCTTTTCCTTTCACTTCTACATAGCTGGCATCACCTATTCTCACCCTTGATAAATAGCTTCCATCTAAGGTTGTGAACAATGCTGCATTTGAAGTCATGTGATTGGTTGATGCAGGAGCGTCTGGGAAAATTTTTATGGTTTGCTTGTTTATATAGGATTCCTAATTAAATAAGAAATTATTAATTAATTAGGAATTGAATTCAGTTTTTCTTCTTTATTTAGGATTTGTTTTCAACCTAGAAACATTAGCTATTACTTTTAATCTAGGATTAGGATTTGTCCTAACTAGTATAAATAGGATGATAGTTAACAGATTATGGATTTTAGTATATTTTATTTCAATTCAGAATTTTAATTCTAAGGTTTTCTTTAAAACCATTATTGTTCCAACCACAATTGACCTATTCTAACCTTAATTGTTTGGAGTTAATTTGCCCTATATTCTTCCCCTGCATTAAGTGGTATCAGAGGCAAAAAAAGATTCTAAACTGCTGCAGGATTTTTTTTCCTCTATTCTGATTCTAAACCATGGTTGGCAGAGCTCGTGGTTGAGGTAGAGGCAATCAGCCTCAACAAACAGAATTGGCTGAGGTACGCAAATGATTGAGGACCAGGGCTATACAAGCCTTGCAGCATCAGGAACGTGTGGAAGCCCGAATGGAGATTTCAGAAGGCAACCACAAACAACTTGAGGTTCAAGAGGATCTTGAGACTGAAGAGGAAGTCGGGGACGTGAATCCTTTCCATGAATTTGGACCCATTAATCGAGCGGCATGAGGTGGATTGGAAGAGCAGTGGATTGGAAGAACGGTTACTGCACGCTCTTGATTTGAATGGTGGAGGGGTGAGGATTAAAGTAGCTGATTTTCATGTAAAATTACATGCGGAAGATTTCTTAGATTGGGAAGCTAGTCTGGAGAATTATTTTGAAGGGAAATCCATGGCGGGAAATCCATGGCTGAAAATCAAAAAGTGTTATTTATAAAGCTTAAATTGAAAAGTACTGTGGAAGAGAGTTGAAGAGTAACGTACACGACAAGGCAAGCTCAAATTCAGCACTTGGGAGCACATGAAAACTAAACTAAGCAAGCAGTTTTTACCTGCTGACTACATGATGGACTTGTACAAAAAATTCCGTTGTTCGAAGCATGTCTGTCGAGGAGTATACTACTGAGTTCAATAATTTATCAATTCGAGTTGGCTTAATAGAAAGTAACGAGCAAATTACTTCTCGCTATTTAACTGGTTTAAATCAGTCTATTAGAGATGAGACGGGAGTAATTCGTTTACACAATATTGAGGAGGCTCGACAATATGCTTTAATGGCTGAAAAGAGAGTTCTCCATTACGGTGCTAGTAGACCTACATACAGAAACAATGGGCAAAGAAACTTAGGAGCTGGACATGGGCATCAAACAAGCCAATTAAATTGGAAAGGGACTGCTGCAGGAAACAAAAAAAGTGGAGGTGCGATTGATACTGAAAAAAGCAAAAAAGGGAAAAGAAATTGTACCTTAAGGTGGACAAATTAATCCTGGTTCATCTGCAACTAAAGGAGGCAGCAATTCTCAGGTTCGATGCTTTACCTGTGGAGAGAAAGGACATGTTTCACTTGCTTGTCCTCAGAAGAAGGTGAATTTAGCGGAGTTTGGGGAAGAATCAGATCCAGTTTTTGATGAATATAGTAAGGAGATAGAAGAAATTGACATCCATCCTGCTCAAGGTGAGTCTTTAGTGGTGTGAAGGATAATGACCACAACAACCAAAGACATAGAGGAAGATTGGAGGAGGTGTAGTATTTTTTGTATGCATGTTGTTTGTGAAGGTAAGGTTTGTTATCTTGTTATTGATGGAGGAAGCATGGAAAATATCATATCTAAGGATGCAGTAGACAAATTGAAGCTTCCTACAATGAAACACCCTCACCCATACAAAGTGCGTTGGTTAAAGAAGGGGCACGAGATACCGGTTGTTGAAATCCTTGTTATTAAGTTTTGATTTACTTTCTTTGTTTGCTAGACTTTCCTAGTTAATTAGTTTCCTATTCTAGTGAAATCTTTGTATATAAATTACCTAGCTTAGGGATTGTATATACAACACAATAGAAAGAAATACAAAAATCTTTCCTTCAATTTCTTCATGGTATCAGAGCGTTGCTGTGATTTTTTCGAAAACAGTTTTCGGTCTAAGGTCTAAGTTACATATAGCACTGCCGAGAGAGGGAGTTGGTCGTCACCACCCGTCTCAGACGAAAGTACGTCCGCCGATCGGCCCTTAGTCGAAATCGCATCGCTGTCCGATCACGCGCGTGTGCACATGCGCCGAAAGAAGCTTTTGCCCGTTCCTCACGTGCCGGTGCATGCTGCTGTTTCCGGCGAGCTCCGTCGACGTTTCTTGTTCCGACGGCTTTGATTTGGTGTTGAGACTTCATTCTACTGGTGCTTCAGATCCAGTTCTGCTTTTTGGAATTTTCTTTCTTTTTTTGGAATTTTTCCCTTTTTTTCGGCTTGTTTTTATTGCTGGTGCTTGTGTTCTTCTGTGTCTGATAGTATGAATGACAGCAAGACAAATTTTGGTTTTCATTCAGAGAGCCCCTCACTTTAGATTAGTCTAGTGAAGTTAGATGGAACAAATTACCTGGCTTGATCTCGGTCTTGTTTATTATTCATTGAAGCTAGAGGTTTGCAGGGATACCTCGATGGTGGAGCAACAAAACCAGTTTCAACAGATTCAGGCTTTAACAAGTGGAAATCCGAGAATTCTCTTATTATGTCTTGGTTAATAAATTCCATGCAACCAATTATTTCCTGAGGGTATTTGCTCCTTGACATAGCTAAGAAGATATGGGATGCTGCTTTACGGACATATTTACAAATAGGAAACTATGCTCAAAGATATGAGTTGCGACAAAAAGTTCATGAGACAAAGCAAGGAGATTTGACTATTGCTCAGTATTTTGCGGAATTTAGCGGGTTGTGGCAGGAATTGGATTATTATTAGGATTTTCAAGCAAAATGTCCTAATGATGCAACTCAAGTTCAAAAGGTGATTGAAGTAGAACGTGTGTATGATTTCCTGGCGGGCCTAAATAATGAGTATGATCAGATTCGTGTCCAAGTTCTTGGACGAGATCCTTTTCCATCCTTACGACAAGCATACTCTTTTGTACAGCAAGAGGAGACTAGCAGGAGTGCCATGGTTCACAGGTCTACGGTTGATAATGCAGGGTTGATTGCTAATTCTACAAAGGAACAAAAGTAGGCTGCAAAGAGTGGTTCTTTGGATAAAGGTAATTTATTTTGTGATTATTGTGGAAAGAATAGGCACACTAAGGAGTTCTGCTGGAAATTAAATGGACGCCCAACTAGAGGGCGCGGAGGGAAGCGAGTCAGTTTGCCTAGACCACAGGCACACGTATCTGATAGTGGAGCTTTGTCTGAAGAACCATCTACTGTTGATAGCTTCTCTGATAGGGAAATTCAGTCCCTGAAACTGTTGTTGTCACAGCTTGATTCTTCCTCATCTACTGTAGCTTCTAATTTTGTTAGTTCAAGTAATGCTTTTCTTACCTATCTTGCGAAAGTTGCAAAACCTTCTTGGGTTATAGATTCAGGAGCAAATAAACATGCAACAAACTCTATCAAACATTTTCTCACATATTCTAAGTATAAAGGCACATAAAAAATTCGTATTGCGGATGGCTCCTTTGTACCGATTTTTGGCACAGGTTCTATTGATTGTACTTTCAATATTAAACTCTCTTCTGTTCCCCATGTTTCTCGATTTTCTATTAATTTGTTATCTGTTAGCTTAATCACAAAAGCGCTTAATTGCAAAGTAACTTTTTACCCTACTCATTGTATTTTTCAGGAAATGAACACGGGGAGAATGTTTGGCAGTGGTAGCTTGCACAATGGGCTGTATCTATTGGATGACGTTTGTCGGTTTTCAAATCCGGGTACCAGTCAAGCTTTGTTAAGAGCTTCTAGCAATCCTTCCCACGAAGTTGTTCAATGGCATAGGAGATTAGGCCATCCCTCTTTCTGTTTTAGGACGTTTATTTCCTGCTTTGGTTACTAAGTGTGATTTGGATTCTTTAGTATGTGATGCTTGTGAACTTGCCAAACACACTAGGCATTCTTATCCTCCAATTAATAATAAAAGCTTGATTCCTTTTGCTATTATTTACTCTGATGTATGGGGTCCTACTAAAACTCTCTTTTTCCAGTTATAAATGGTTTGTGACCTTTATTGATTGTTGCACTAGATTCACTTGGGTTTATTTGATGAAAACAAAAAATGAAGTTTTTTCGTGTTTTCAGAACTTTTATAAAATGATTTGCACCCAATTTGATGCGCATGTTAAAATTCTGAGAACTGATAATGGTACTGAATATATGAATACAGTTTTTCGTACCTACTTAGATTCTAATGGTATCATACATCAAACTAGTTGTGTCAATACTAGTGCTCAAAATGGGATAGCTGAAAGGAAAAATAGGCATTTATTAAAAGTAGTTAGGTCACTAATGTTCACTATGAATCTTTCCAAACCATATTGGGGGATGCTGTTTTAACTGCTGTTTACCTCATCAATCGTATGCCTCTTCGTACTTTGGATTTTAAAACTCCATTAGAGGTTTTTCAAGGAAAAAATTTTTATATTGTGCCTCCTAAAGTCTTTGGTTGTGTTTGTTTTATTTATCAGAATGGTCCAAGCAAATTAGATCCTAGAGCCTTGAAGTGTTTGTTTGTTGGTTACTCTACTACTTAAAAAGGATATAAGTTTATTATCCTCCTTTTAGGAAATATTTTGTGAGTATGGATGTTACCTTTAGAGAATTTGAACCTTATTTTCTTATCCAGTCACCTCTTCAGGGGGAGAAATATCAGAAGAGGTGATGGATGACATTCCTTTCTAGGGGGAGATTCCAATAGAGGTGATAGATGACATTCCTTTCTAGGGGGAGATTCTAATAGAAGTAGATAATAAGAGAGACCAATCACCTAAAGTTCTAGGAAGATTGGATAGACCTGATTTGAAAACCTACACTCGGCGAACTAATACAGATGCAACCATTGAGCATGAGACCTTTGATCAACCGTCCTCTCTAATTTTAGTCTCTGAAAATACAGAAGAACCTGGTGAGTCTTTGTTAATCCCTGTTGATTCTAATTCTAATCTTGATTCTAACCCTTTTGATAATGACCTTGATATTCCTATTGCTCTTATAAAAAGAGTTAGAACATGCACTAAACATCCCAACAACTGAAAGCATATGGATTTCTGAAGAAGAGCTTAAACGAGTTGATCCAGACATATATGAAGAATATGTCAAGGCTTATTCATCAAAGCTGAGTTTTTTTCAGACACGAGGAGAATGATGCAGGAGCATCTAAGAAAATCTTTATTGTTTCCTTGTTTATCTAGGATTCCTAATTAAATAAGAAATTATTAATTAATTAGGAATAGAATTCAGTTTTCCTTCTTTATTTAGGATTTGTTTTCAACCTAGAAGCATTAGCTAATTAGGATTACTTTTAATCTAGGATTAGGATTTGTCCTAATTAGTATAAATAGGATGATAGTTAACAGATTATGGATTCTATTATCTTTTATTTCAATTCAGAATTTTAATTCTAAGGTTTTCTTTAAAATCATTATTGTTCCAACCACAATTGACCTAGTCTAGCCCTGATTGTTGAGAGTTAATTTGCTCTGTATTCTTCCCCTACGTTATTGATGCACCCACTATCCCTACTTGAGATATGAAAAAACCTAACAACAGAAGATGTGATCTTATAAGTTGGTATTTAGATATATACTGCACGTAACCTTCAATAATATGTTGGATATTTTTCACTTAAGTTAGAACCAAACATTTCATTTACATTGGATGACCTTTTCTTAAAATTGGAATTCGCAACTTATAGCAATTGGTAGGTGTCATAGTAATATACTTAGAAAAAAAACCAAATTATATTATTTCAGTCTGTTTTGATCCAGTTTTATTTCTGGAACGATTTATTCCAGTTTATAAAATCCTCAAACCTTAATTTATAGTTTGGTTTAAAAATTCTTTTGAGCACCCTAAATTAGACTATGTACACAACTCTCAGCAGTAAATTACAATATTTGGTTTGACTCCTCAACTGCATGCAGGCCCACACTGTCCTGGAGATGAAGTATACAGAGCAGCAACTTACTGCAGCTGTTGTGTCTGGTAAACTGCGACCTGTTCTTGCCGGTCCCAGGTCGAGGGCATCAACAAGTATCCTGTCTTTGATACAGAGGTGTTGGGATGAAAACCCTGAAAATAGACCTTCCTTTACTGATATTGTTTTGGAACTTGGCCCCATTTTGGAGCATAGGAAAAAATCAATTGAAGAAAATTTGGCCCTTGGTGAATCTTCTATTTTACAGGATGATCAGCTTATTGACGGTGTCAACAACAGTCGAATATTACATGAGAGTGTCAACTGGTCCACTCAGGGAGAACAATCATCAAAGAAAGCTTCTCTAGTACTTAATTCTAGTTTTAGAAATTGGCTTGATTCATTATATGATCCTTTGGCTTATCATCCAGTGCATTCTTGGGGATCCTTTGCTACATGCGGAAGAAGGGAAACTATGGAGGATATACACTTCCTTATGCCTCAGATCTGCAATGAAAAGGATATCCATTTTTTTGCTATCTTTGATGGTCATAGAGGTGTGTTAAGGAACCGCTTTTAATACTGATGGTCTATCAGACTCAATTTTAGAAGAATGTTTTACTAGGAAATTAATTTGGAGATCTTAAGACTAATTTATCAGTTAATATATATGAACATTTCTGATAAAGTTATTCCCAGACAAAGAAAAATAAAGAAGAGCAGATCATTTTGGGATAATTTAGAAATGCAGGATAATCTTTCTTTAGAAAGTTGCTTTTGGACTTCTTACTTCCCTTTTTCTCTCGTGGAACAAAATTCTTGAGAACTGGGCTCACTTGAGTGGAGAACTTCAAATTCAAAAATTTCTTTTGAGAATTCAATTATGTTTTATTGGAGAACAAATTTGCTTGTACATGATAGTGCCAAAGAATCAGTGTAACATAGTTAGCCATTGCTTTAATTACTAAGAAAGCATGCAAAAATAACTCCACATGTTGAGTTCCATGTGATTATATCATAGAAACTTTTTTTAGGTGAAAATAAGAAATGGCAAAGCGTAAAATTCTGTAAGTTTAGCAGAGAGATTCTGACACTTCTCTAATTTTCTAACAGGGATTATAATCATTCTTGTGCATCATGTTTCTCAGTTCATTTTCTTACTTTGTAATGGAATAAATGTGGCTGGATCAAATGCAGGTGCAGCAGCTGCTGAGTTTTCTGCTCAAGCTTTGCCAGGATTTCTGCAAAGTTTAGCTTCCACAAGCAGGTTTGTTCTTCTTTTGGAGGCTTTTTTCTTATTATATTTCAAGCTATATAAGATATGTGTTCTTGAAGTAATCAAATTCTGTGTAAATGCAGTCCTCATGATGCATTACTTGAAGCATTTGTTAGCACAGACGTCGCATTTAGAAATGAACTAGACTCTCTCCGTAAATCAAAGGGACTTGTTCAGAAAGATTGGCACCCTGGTTGTACTGCTGTTGCTTCTTTGATAATTAGAAACAAGCTGTTTGTTGCCAATGCTGGTGATTGCAGGACAATTTTATGTCGGGCTGGCAATGCCATTCCTCTTAGTAAGGTCAGGGTTGAGATGAACTGGTTTATGGAATTCTATTTTATAAAATCAAGTCTCTATCAACACTACATCACTTCTATACATCAGGATCATGTTGCAAGCTGTCCCAAGGAGAGGGAACGTGTTGTTAGAGCAGGGGGACAAGTTAAATGGCAAATTGATTCTTGGAGGGTTGGTCCTGCTGCACTCCAGGTTTTCCCCTTTATCTTGAATCAGCTTTCTAAGATCCCATGATCGATAGCGTTATTCCTCTAACTGAAGTGGTATTTCTCTGGTTTTTTAAGCACATTGTATGGAAGAAGATAAATATGTAATGAGGTTGCTTTACTTGACAGAAAAACAACCTTTTCATATAATAATGGAAAGCAAAATTCAAGTAAAAGAATAACAACAACAACAATAAAGAAACCTTGCTATTGAATCTGATACACCCATTCTGCCTTAGAAAATCTGGTCTATTTTCTAAGTTTCCCTAGCAAAAGAGATTGATTGAAACACCAGTCATTTCTTTGCTAGTTGATCTTTGTAGAAGAGTAACAGTTATTCAGTGCTTATAATTCCTTTTTGGATGTAAAAGTTCAGTGCTTATAATCACTCCCTAGGTGTGATTTGCCTAGTTTTGAGGGGTTAGATGCAAAAACTTGGTTAGCAAGTGTAGGGAGTATTCCCAGATTTTTGAGGTACACAATGATAGGAGGGTAGAACTAGCAAGTTTTTTTCTATAGAGTAGAGCTGAGATTTGGTTCCTTAATTGGAGCAGGGTAAGAGATGCCCTAATATGGGAAGATTTTGCTAAGGCTATTTGCCAAAGATTTAGGGATCAAAAGGAAGAAGATGTTGTGGAGGAAATACAAAACCTAAGGCAGATTGACACTGTTAATGACTATGAAGACAGATTTAAGTCTCTTAAACTGAGAATGGAAAAGGTTAACCCCCTTCACCCTGAATCATATTATATCTCGTTCTTCATTGGGGGACTTAAAGATGAAATGAGATTAGATGTCAAAATGTTTAAACCGTCAGACCTATACACTGCTATTGAGCATGCAAGGCTGCAAGAGTTACATTTAGCAGCTACCAAATCCAAACCTGTTTATAAATCTAACTCCACTTCTAAACCTTGGAAAACCTATAATCATACTAGACCACCTAATATACCCATAAACACTACACCTAAAACATCCAAGACCAACACCAGATCTCAAAACAACGAACCCATTTCCACCCAAAACACAAACAAAATAGCCCATTTCCTTTCAAAAAAGAGCATCTGGCAATTGATACAAGTGTGGTGATAAATATTTCGAAGGTCACCAATGTGCATCTAAGAAATTAATGGCAATAGTCTCAAGAAGAAGGGGAGTTGGAAGAGGAGGAATGACATGAAGTGGAGGAGCCTGAAAATGAAACTCTAGAGAGCACATTAGAGAACATAGCCCTATCCCTTAATGCTGCATATGGGGGGCTTAGTGATAATACACTGAAATTGAAAGGTAAGTTACATGGTAAGTCAATTATGATCTTGATTGACACAAGAAGTACAAATGGCTTTCTAGATTCTAAGGTAGCCAAAGAGTCTAAACTACTTGTGACTGTGACAGTAGCTGATGAGAGAAAACTGACTGTTCGTGAGAAATGCAATGGCTGTAAGAGGGACGTGCAAGGGCATAAGTTTGAGTTTGACCTAAGGGTTTTAGAACTAGGAGATTATGATATGATATTGGGGGTTGATTGGATGAAATGTCACTCACCTGTGACCTTTGACTTCAAGGAAATTATGCTGACTATATAGAAAGAGGGAAAGAAGCTTGAGTTGAGAGGGTTGATTGAGCAAGTCTCTATGAGAATGATGACCTCAAAGGCCTTAGGGAAACTAATGCAATTTAGTTGGAAAGGGGTCACTGCTAGACTATTTGTCATGACCTCAAACCCACCCATTGAACAACACTCAGCCCCAACCCAAACCCGACCATCACCTATGATCACTTCCTTGCTTCATAAATATGCATGAGTTTGAGTTTGACCTAAGGGTTTTAGAACCAAGAGATTATGATATGATATTGGGGGTTGATCGGATGAAATGTCACTCACCCGTGACCTTTGACTTTAAGGAAATTGTGCTGACTATATAGAAAGAGGGAAAGAAGCTTGAGTTGAGAGGGTTGAGTGAGCAATTCTCTATAAGAATGATGACCTCAAAGGCCTTAGGGAAACTAATGCAATTTAGTTGGAAAGGAGTCACTGCTAAACTATTTGTCATGACCTTAAACCCAACCATTGAACAACACTCAGCCCCAACCCGAACCCAACCATCTTCCCTACTTCATAAATATGCACATCTCTTCCAAACACCTACCTCTTTACTCCCATCTAGAACTCGTGACCACTCAATTCCCCTAAAACCAAACACTGAACCGGTCAACATCAGACCTTATAGATACTCTCACCACCAAAAGATTGAAATTGAGAAGCTTGTATCTGAAATGCTTAACAGCTGCCTCATCCAACCAAGCACCAGCCCCTTTGCTTCTCCTATGTTATTAGTTAAAAAGAAAGATGGGACTTGGAGATTTCGTGTGGATTACAGGGAACTTAACAAGCACACTATGGAAAATAAGTTCTCTATACTGCTTATAGAGGACTTATTGGATGAGTTACATGGTGCAACCATATGCTCTCAAATTAACTTAAGGGCAGGCTACCATCAAATCAGAATGAGGGTAGAGGACATCCGAAAAACTGCATTTAGAACTCATTCAGGGCATTATGAATTCCTTGTCATGCCCTTTGGGCTAACTAATCCACCAGCTACCTTCCAAGCCTTAATGAAATCCTTATTTCAGCCCTAACGAAGAAAGTTTGTGTTTGTTTTCTTTGTTAATATTCTCATCTATAGTCCCACTCTTGAAGCCCATGTGTAGCATCTAGAACTTGTCTTTCAAGTACTCTCCTCAAATCAGCTGTTAGCTAAATAATCAATATGTGAGTTTGGGCAATCCCATCAGTTATTTGGGTCACATTATCTCTACTCAAGGCGTGTCTACTGCCCCTAGTAAGGTGGAAGCTATGACTAACTGGGGGCAATTTTACTCGGGTCTCATTATCATCCAACCTTTCATTATTGAGTGTGATGCTAGTAACACTGAACTCGGGGCAATTTTACTTCAACATAACAGACCTCTAGCCTACGTATCAAAGCCTTTAATGTAAGGGCACAACAGCTCTCAGCTTATGAAAGAGAGTTAATGGCTATAATCTTGGCTGTAACTCAATGGAGACAAAGCATCAAACAACTATTAGAGCAGAGGTTGCACAACAACATCCAACAGAAGGGAATCTCTAAATTGCTAGGATTGGATTATATGATCCAATACAAGAAAGGAACTGAAAACAGAGTAGCTGATGCTCTCTCAATGAGATTTGAATTGGTTACTTCCTGCTTCAGCTTGACTGTATCCTCAATTACCCCAAAATGGCTACAAGAAATTCTAAATTCCAATGAAGGTGATAATGTATTGGCCCCTACTATTGCTACGCATACCATAAACCCTCAAGAAGTGCCTAATTTTTCCTTATCATGGGGATTAGTGAGTTATAAAAGGAAAATATACATTGGAGCTATTACAGAACTCAGGTTGAGATTGATATCTCTATGCCATGAATCCCCTATTGGAGGCCATTCTGCTATCAGGGGCACATTGGCTAGACTACAACAATCCTTCTACTGGCCAGGCATGCATAAATTTGTCATTGAATGGTCATGTAGTGTGACACGTAAAAGATGCAAGACTGAGTCCACTGCATATCTTGGTCTCCCTCAATGTTTCCCAACCCCTACACAAGCCTAGCGGCATGTTTCTATGGATTTCATAGAAAAACTACCCAAATCACAAGGTTTTGATACTATCCTAGTTGTCATTGACAGGTTCCCTAAAATCTGCCCATTTTATTCCTCTTGCTCACCCATTCAATGCTTTAAAGGTTGCTCATGTATTCCTAGATCATGTATTTAAGCTCCATGGCATGCCTGAAACAATAGTCTATGATAGAGACAAGATATTCACTAGCAGCTTTTGGGAAGAACTCATGGAACTATTAGGGTCAGAGCTACAGTTCAGCTCTGCATATCACCCCCCCAGACTGATGGCCAAGTTGAGAGGCTCATCGGATGCATTGAATCATATCTGAGGTGTATGACTTTGCAAAGCCAAACCAATGGAGCAGTTGGCTCAATCTAGTGGAATATTGGTATAATACCACTCACCATAGTGTCATTAATATGAGTCCCTTCTAGGCTCTCTATGGGTACACCCCTACTCTACGAACCCTCCATCCAGTTTCTACTTCAGTAGCATCAGTAGAAGATTTTCTTCAAGCTGGAGAAGCCATGACTCACTATCTTAAGGAACAATTGGCTGCCTCTAAGAATAAAATTTAGTATGCTGACTGGCACAGGTCAGATATAGGGAATTTGCAATAAGCGACTGGAAAATTCAGCCCTATAGGCAAGCTATTCTAGCTCTTAGAAGATCTATCAAACTCACAACAAAGTATTATGGGTCATTTCAGATGGTAGACAATATTGGCAAGGTAGCTTATAAGCTCAAGTTACCTCCTAATTGCATGATACACCCTAGATTCCATGTTTCTCTACAAAAGAAAAAGATTGGGGACAATGCTACTCCCACTCTAGAGCTACCTATGCTAATTGATGGGGAATTTGTCATGGCGCCTGAAAAAGTGCTCAACACTCGCACCATTTCAGTGGGAGACTCTTATGTTCAGCAACTTGATTAAGTGGGTGAACCTATCTGCCATGGATGCCACTTGGGAAGACAGCTCCTTCATCAAGCAGCAATTTCCTGAGTTTTTTAATTTTTGGGGACAAGAATGCAGTCCCCCGGGGGGGAGGGTTGGGGGGGGTTATTGTTACGAATGAGAGAAAGGGTAGAAATGTATTTAGGAATTAATGTAGCTAAGAAACAGAAATAGTTAGAATATTCCTATAGTACTTGACACAGCTGGTGTGACAGCTGTTGTCTTTTATTTCTGCTATTTTCCTTTATTCTCTTTTTTCCTATATGTATACGTCTCATTAGAGACAGTTGGGATCCAATTCAGTGACACAATCAAATTCTCTTCTCTTTCTCCCTTCTTTTCTCTCTCTCTTCTGTCATTCTCTTCTTTTCTTCTCCTAATCTGCTCTAACTTTCTATTAACACCTCTGTCTACTCTATTTTACTCATTTCGTTAGGAATATTCCTAACATGATTATTAAACGGGTTGTGTTTGTGTTGACTTGAATCGTATCGCGTGTTAGGCGAATTTGTGTAAAACTTGGCACGCCAACCTATTTTGACACACTTAACTGTATATTAGATTTGCAGAGTGTTTTTATGAGGTAAAAAATTTCCTTGCAGAGACAAAAATGCTGTGCATAATTTCGGTGAGCTTTCCAATAGACCAAATATCTGGAATTCAAAAATTAAATGTATGGACCTGGAATTAGAACAAATCAGATGAAAGTCTATGACAATAAAATATTATAGCAATAAAATTTGAACTCTGTCCCCTGAAGGACAGTCCTGAAAAATTATGAAAAAATTTCTATTATTAAAGAATTCATTGAAATAGAACTTTAAAGTTCAAGATTTGATGTTCCTAGGAACAGAAAGAGTTTTGGGGAGATCAACAAGATCAAAGGAAAATAATAGGGAAAACAGAGTTGGCATTTTTCAAATAGAAGGATCTTGTTTGGCTGGATGTGCGTAATGCAGAACTTGCACAATCCATGACTGAGAAACGTTTATTAATTGTTGTGCTTTTCTTCTTCTTCCTTCTCATTCTCTTCCTGTAAAAGTTTGATTAATTTAATTCTTAAACCAGGTCACTCGCTCCATCGGTGATGATGATCTGAAGCCTGCTGTATCTGCAGAACCTGAGATAAGTGAAACTACTCTATCAGCAGAGGATGAATTTTTGGTAAGGATCATTATTTTAATCAGTGGTGGCTTATTGCATATAATATACAGGGTCTATTTTAGAAATCACAAGCGAACTTATTCGCGCATTACAATGAATATTTTGTCTATTAATTTTTTTAAAATTTTATTTTATAATCATTCGATCATTAATTGGATTTTTTTTTTCCATACAGATAACTTAAGATATTTACAAACATATTAAAAGTATATTCTATGTTTCGATTAAAAGTCATTTATTATAAGTCTATTAAATATATAATATTTTTTAAATACTAAAGATAAATTATGTAATAAAAATTAATTTTAAACTCTGTTTCAATTTATAATTTTAATTTGAATCAATTTAAATAAAGAAACATGAAACTTTTAAGTAAAAATTCATATAAAATTATTTTAATTTCAATCGGCCCTATCCAAATCATATAATGTATTTTTCTTGAATCTAAAAGCAAAATTGAGAAACTATAAATCTTAAATGGGGAGCTAAATATGATTGTAATTTTGAATAAACTAATTACAAATATTCAAGAATATTGTTTTAAATATTTTCTTACATGAGTTTTAAATAAATTCAAAAATATCAAATATTTGATTGGTTAAATAAAAAAAATTATCTTTAATATTTGAATTTCAAAAAAACAAGAAAAATTGTTCATGGAAGGAAAAGTTTTTAAATACATAAATTATGCCAATGATCAGATTATAATGAATAGTGATAAAGGTTATATCAATAATTAGTAATTCTACATAATAATTTTATTGCATAGAAATTTATAAGAAAATTTGTAATACAATAAGAAAATCTTAAATTGAAAAAAGAAAAAAATAATACACTCTTCATTTGAGCTTAGCAATGGACAGCTCAAAACCTAGTGGATCCTGCTACAAAGTGTAGCATGGTGTGATTGTTCCACGTGTCAGTAATATAAGGCTAAATGTGTCAAATTAAATAATAAAGAAGGGGCAAAATAGGTAAGAAAGCCAAAACAGTGATTTTGGTTTTTGTTTTAGTGTATATATAATATAATGTTTTGGATAAATTGATATGGTCACGTAAGATTGAAAATAAAAGGAGTATTGCTACTCAAATGCATTCTACTTGCATCATTTTCCGGCAAGGCACTGCAATTGATCATATAAATAAAAAATCTTGCATGAATTCTTGGCATTTGTGTTTTTTATTTTACAGATCTGTCTCCATGTTGCTGACTTTAAAGTCTTAAAAAAAAAACCTTGCAAATATAGTTTTCAACAAAATTAACTTGAAAGTCTCGTGCAAAATCTCAAATGTAACTACTTTCACTAGTTGACAGATACATACATATGTCTTGAATTTTAAGTAACTCATCTTTTGGATTTTTTCTGTTTCTTAATAGCTTCTTATAATAACTTACCGCTTAATATTTTTGGAGTTATTTCATGATTCCAATCAGTAATGCTTCCTTTAGAATTATTCTCTGCAATTCTCAGGTGTGATGTTGGAGAATCTTGGGTATGATCTGAATTTGAGTATAGTTATTTTTGTTTGATTGAGCAAGTAATTTCATGGAAAGTAATTTTTTCTTTTTCCCTCGATATTATCCTTGAAACTTTTCATTGAAAATCCTAATTAAATGTTTGATTTGAATGGGTGAGTATTTTCCTACAAAATTAGATTTATTTTTTTTGTTGTTGAACCTAGAAATTTTCTTTTTAGAACCTTGAACCGTATATTAATAATCTGTCAATCCTGAATGATGATAGTAGGCACAGTAAGCTGCAGGCCTGCAACTTACGATAATATCTTATGCTGCCTTTATTTGTCCTCCTATTTGTCATTGATCCTCACTTTTGCAACCAATTATCTTCATCAATTCCTCTATGTAGACGCTCTCTAGTCTCCCATGACATCCCATACAAACTCCAACCCTTATGGGATTGAGTCTCAGTTCCTCTCCAGTAGAAATTCCAGGTTTGAACAATTAAGGGCACTTGGGTTTTAATGTAGGATGAGATTTGCTAGACCTAATTGTTCTAATTATACAGTAGACAATTGCACTGTTTGATTTTCTATTTGAAGCAGAAAAAAATCCTTATGTGGTTGATTATCAGGTCATGGCTAGTGATGGACTTTGGGATGTTGTGACCAATGCTGAGGTGGTAAACATAATCAGAGACACTGTGAAAGAACCTGCGATGTGCTCTAAGAGATTAGCAACAGAAGCTGCAGAAAGAGGTAGCAAAGATAACATCACAGTCATTGTCATCTTCTTGCGCCCTGTATCTACTGCAGAGAGAATTTACTAGTTCAAATGCAAATGCAAGTTGGGAACCCAGATTTGAATGCCTGTAAGATGGTAGGACGTTATACAATTTACTGCTGGTTGGAATTCGTTACACTTTGTTGTTCCAGCCAGCCTCAGCCAGCCTCTACCAGTGCTTCAAACGTGTAAGATGAGGACAAAGTCCAAGCAAACAATCTCTGCAGATTAGAAACCATATCAAAGCTTTTCTGTGAATTCAGGAGACGTAAGTCAAACAGGATGGTGTTGAAAATTATGCGTCCTTCACTCATTCTTCATTCATTCATGTAATATCTATACATTTTCTGTTATCGGATTAGAATTCGTTTGGTTTGCTTTGAAATTAAAATTGAAGCAGGATCGGAAATTGATGTATAAATTTAAAATTCTGTTTCAAATTTATCTTTTAAATAAAATTTATTTATTAGAATAATCGAATGTTTATATCTTTTAAATGGCCTAATGCATAAAATTGTCTTGAACTTTCACCGTTTCCCCCGATGACCTGCTGAACTTTGCGGGGGTTCTACGATGATCTTGTAATTCAAATTGCTTCAGTGACCTTGTTCCTGGCCACGTAGGACAAGGGGAGTATGAACCAATTGCAAATTGGAGCGTGAACAGTTATTATCTGAGCCTTGTTAGCCACGTAAGTTGTCCATTATTGGCTAAATATTGACTTTGAAGAGAGTATTTTCTCATTTCCAATTTATATCCATTATCAATGAAAGAGAGACCACAATCCTTCTTTTCTTTGAGAAAATCAGATCTTCTAACAAAATTGAGCATTGAATGCGATAATATTTGGTGAGTGAATGAAACTTATTGGAAATAAGGAAAGACTGGATCGTCACATTCAAAATTTAGGATTTTCCTTGGTAATGGATTATCTACTTGATTACTCAATTTCAGAGTGCAATTGTGGGCAACTGCTTTGTCAAAGATCTCATATTCAGAATCAAATATTTTGGAGGTTGATTCTTTGGGTGTTGACAATATGAGATAAGTGGGGAATTTCATTGTAGCACATTCTATTAATTGGCTAGTAATTAAAATGCATTTTTTGCTTTTTTTTTTTTTTGCAAAGAGTCGTGTCCTGCAATTTCTTTTAGTGGGATGATCCACCAATGCTAGATCATATATTCAACACATGATTTGACTTTATTGAGGAAAATATAGATGAACGAGGAAGGGAAGAGGAAACAGAGGAGGAGATGGTTGAAGGTCCAGTGCTATGTTGTTGGCGTTGTGTTGTTTGCTATGCAGGACATTACATGTTTGCTGCCTTGTTAGTTAGGAAAATGTTAGTGTAGTTGCCAGGCAGGGAAATTGTTGTTAGAATGATGAAAATATTGGTGGATATTAGGAAAGTTGTTTGATTTTGTGGAATTGAGGTGACACTACAAATAGTACCCATTGTGTTGATTTTCTGGAATTTTGATTTTGTTGGAAGTCACTACCATGTATCTCTTATTCCTAGAATGCAATGAAATATTCTTATTGCATATGAAACGTTATTGTCAATTATCTTTCAAATACGCAGAAATGAAAATCTGAAACATACAGAATTGAAAATCTGAAATACATATAAATGAGAAATAATTGTTCAAATATAAAATTGGATTAGATAGAAATAAATAGGAATTACTAAGTTATATTAAGTGGCAAAATAATTGTTCAAACATTCCCTCCATCCTGGAAATGTCTTAATTTGACCTAATAAGCATAAATATGGTAGATTCTACCAAAAAAATCGGTTCCCAGAATCTAAATTTCTATACAGAATTCAAAACTATGACATAGCTAAACAAGTGGGTTGTTGCTAGCTTATGAAGCTTCAATACTTTCACCTTCCTTGAACCTTGGAAATGTTGATGGTCTATCGTTTGATCTTTGTGCATTTGCTCTATCTCGTTGCTACTGGAGTTGTCTTGCTGCAACTGCATTTTTCCCTTTCCACTTCAACCCAAGTGCTTTAAATCCCAAATCTCTAGTCACAATAGCTGAACTCCTAGCTCTTTTTGGTGCTATAACAATTTTTGAGCCTACAGTGATTCAAGACCACAGAATACAACAACAACATTGAGACATCATTTGATAATGACTTATTTTACTTAATTAGATACACATTAAAAAGCATAGTATACTTGATATTTTGAAAGATCTGATGCTTCATTAATGTATACACCAACACCTCTAGGAATACATTGCCTCTTTTCTTGTGAACTTACAGTTGGCCTTGGAATCTTCTTTTGGTTCCAGATAGGGCATTTCCATCATTTGCACCTCTGCCTTACACTGTACCATTTCCTCTTCCAATTTCTTCGCCATTTCCTCTCCTATCACTTCTTCCATTTCCTCTCTCAGTTGCTTAGATACTTCCTCTACCATTTCTGCTACCACCAAGTACTTCATCTCTCAATTGCTTTGGTAAGGACTCCATTGCCAGTTGCAGT
This sequence comes from Jatropha multifida, assembly GCA_948099535.1. Classification (NCBI taxonomy): domain Eukaryota; kingdom Viridiplantae; phylum Streptophyta; class Magnoliopsida; order Malpighiales; family Euphorbiaceae; genus Jatropha; species Jatropha multifida. The sequence continues at coordinate 69,961 of CANUEX010016124.1, forward strand.
ATCTTTGTTGTCCAATGATGGAGTCCTTACCATATAACTCAAAATTGTTGACATGCTTCTCACATATGTGTCTGTCAATCATATCATTCACTCATTGTTAATGTTGAGATCTTTATAATTAAAGTAAATATTTTCTTTCCTAGTTTATGTTTATTCCTATTTAGATTACTTCCCATATTAGAACAATCTTTTGTTTATACATAGAGGTGAGTAGAAATTGTATAAAAACAACACAATATAAAGAAATAAAATCCTTTTCTTCAAAATCTTCTTGGTATCAAAGCCTTGTCGTGTTTTTTCGGCATAGGTTTTTTTCGCAACAGGTTTGAATTGCAAGTAGTGCCATTGGGGGGGGGGGGGGGGGTGTTTAA
>CANUEX010016127.1:0-21080 GCA_948099535.1 Jatropha multifida
AGATATAGCGCTTCTTCAACGGCAGTATTGCCGCCGCCAATCACCGCCACTTTCTGATTGCGGTAAAAGAAACCGTCGCAGGTTGCGCAGGCGGAAACGCCGCGACCTTTAAACGCTTCTTCCGAAGCCAGCCCCAGGTAACGCGCAGACGCGCCAGTCGCGATGATAAGCGCATCGCAAGTATATTCGCCGCTATCGCCAGTCAGGCGGAAAGGACGGTTTTGCAAATCAACGCTGTGGATGTGATCAAAAATGATTTCAGTATCAAATTTGGTGGCATGCTCATGCATGCGTTCCATCAGCAGCGGCCCGGTCAGATCGTGCGGGTCGCCCGGCCAGTTTTCCACTTCAGTGGTGGTGGTGAGCTGGCCGCCTTTTTCCATCCCGGTAATCAGCACTGGCTGCAGGTTTGCGCGTGCAGCATAGACCGCAGCGGTATAACCGGCAGGGCCTGAACCAAGGATGAGCAGCTTACTGTGTTTGGCCGTACCCATGAGATCCTCGTTGTTGTTTGGCAGACATTGAGCTGAATTGTAGGGAATTTAGCGTCGTAAAAAAAGGGCGCGCCAGTTTTGTTAACGATATGTGTAATAGAAATGACCGATGACGTGGGGGGATTTAGGCCAGAAATATAATAATTTCTACTGAAAATCGGCCTGTTATAAGGTGATAAAGTGAGGATTAGAGAGTGGTGTTGATGAATATCTGGCATGTTGTACTAAAAAAAGATGTTTTGCTTTGACAATCCCCTGCGCATTTGCGAAAACATCAAAGGAAGAAAAAAGCAGTGTTTCGCGCGTGATGCAAACTTACGCACGTAAATGCCATTTTTTACCGGGCTAGTGAAATCTACGCATGGCGTGGACAGACGCCATTCGTGATATCGATAGCTGCCTTTGGCAACGGTCTTCTTAATATTGCCTCCGCAATGCCGTAACGCGACGGGCAAAGACTCTGAACAGTGAAGTGCACAGGGTCAAGACAGGAGTAGGGAAGGAATACAGAGAGACAATAATAATGGTAGATAGCAAGAAGCGCCCAGGCAAAGATCTCGACCGCATTGATCGTAATATTCTGAACGAACTGCAAAAAGATGGGCGTATTTCCAACGTCGAGCTTTCTAAACGAGTGGGACTTTCCCCGACGCCGTGCCTTGAGCGTGTGCGCAGGCTGGAAAGACAAGGATTTATTCAGGGCTATACCGCGCTGCTAAATCCGCATTATCTGGATGCATCACTTCTGGTATTTGTTGAGATTACTCTGAATCGTGGCGCGCCCGATGTGTTTGAACAATTCAACGCCGCTGTGCAAAAACTTGAAGAAATTCAAGAGTGTCATCTGGTTTCAGGCGACTTCGACTACCTGTTGAAGACGCGTGTACCGGATATGTCGGCCTACCGCAAACTGTTAGGGGAAACCCTGCTGCGTCTGCCGGGCGTAAACGACACCCGCACATATGTGGTGATGGAAGAAGTTAAACAGAGCAATCGTCTGGTAATTAAGACGCGCTAATACGGAACAGGTGCACAATCGCTGTTTTTTGATTACACTCCTGTTAATCCATACAGCAACAGTGCCGGGGAGACCCGGCGCTGTTGTCCGTTTTAGCATCAAGGACCTGGAGAGCCTGTCTTGAGCCAGGAATACACCGAAGACAAAGAAGTCACACTGACCAAGCTTAGCAGCGGGCGCCGACTCCTGGAGGCGTTGCTGATCCTCGTTTCACTTTCTGCCGTCTGGTTGATGGCAGCGCTCTTAAGTTTTAACCCGTCTGATCCTAGCTGGTCGCAAACGGCCTGGCATGAACCTATCCATAATCTGGGTGGTGTGCCCGGCGCATGGCTTGCCGATACGCTGTTTTTTATTTTTGGCGTTATGGCCTACACCATTCCGGTGATCATCATTGGCGGCTGCTGGTTTGCTTATCGTCACCGCGCCAGTGAAGATTACATCGATTACTTTGCCGTATCGCTGCGCATGATTGGTGCGCTGGCATTGATCCTGACCTCCTGCGGTCTGGCCGCGATTAATGCCGATGATATCTGGTATTTCGCCTCCGGCGGGGTGATTGGCAGTCTGCTAAGTACTACGCTGCAACCTCTGTTGCGCAGCAGCGGTGGTACGCTTGCGCTGCTCTGCATTTGGGCCGCCGGGTTGACCCTATTTACCGGCTGGTCGTGGGTCACCATCGCCGAGAAAATCGGCAGTGTCATCCTTAATATTCTGACCTTCGCCAGTAATCGTACCCGCCGCGATGACACCTGGGTTGATGATGACGAGTACGAAGACGATGAAGAGTACGAAGAGGAAAAACCGCGAGAGTCGCGCCGTGCTCGTATTCTTCGTGGCGCGCTGGCACGCCGTAAGCGCGTGGCTGAAAAATTTGTCAACCCGATGGGGCGTAAAACCGACGAAGCGCTGTTCTCCGGTAAGCGGATGGACGATGAAGAAGATGAGATCGCATACAGCGCTCGCGGTATGCCGGCGGATGCTGATGACGTCCTGTTCTCCGGGCATCGCGCTACGGAAGCTGAGCAGGAGTACGATCCACTGCTGAACGGACACAGCGTCACTGAACCGGTAGTGGCAGCCGCAGCAGCGACAACCGCCACTGTGCAGGCCTATGCGGCACCTGCTGAACCTTACGTCCCCGCAATGCAGCAAGATGTTGAATGGCCGTATGCGCAGGCACCAGCAACTCAGGTACCACCGCAAGCGCCTTATCAGCCAGAGCAGTATGTCGAAGCTGCTCAGGAGGTCCCGTATCATTCCCCTCAGCATGCACTCCCCGAGTGGCAGCAACCTGCCGCAGAAGCTGTATGGATGCCGGATGCACCGGTAGCGCCACTGCCGCCGGAAGAAGAGGTTTATGCTCAGCAACTGCAGGAACCGTTGCCATGGCAAAGCGAACCGCAAATCGCACCGGCTCCGGAACCGATAATCACGCCTGAACCTGCACCGGTCGTTGAAGAAGTAAAACAGACTCGTCCGCCGCTTTACTACTTTGAAGAAGTGGAAGAGAAGCGTGCGCGTGAGCGTGAACAACTTGCCGCCTGGTATCAGCCAATTCCGGAGCCTGTTGTTGATGAACCCGCAGCAAAACCTGCTGTTTTCTCTGCGCCATCGGTTGCCGCGGTTGATCCATCTGTTGCTCCTGTCGCGGCTGGTGTACAACAAGCTACGGGCCATGTCAGCCCCGCAGCGGCAGGCGCAGCGCCTGTCTTTAGCCTGGCTGCTGGTGGCGCGCCGCGTCCGCAGGTTAAAGAGGGGATTGGTCCGCAGTTGCCCCGCCCGAACCGTGTTCGTGTTCCGACGCGCCGCGAGCTGGCGTCTTACGGTATCAAATTGCCTTCCCAGCGCATGGCCGAAGAGCGCGCCCGCGAGGAAGAAGTGCGTCAGCATGATGACGATGAAGCCGATATGCTGCAGCAGAACGAACTGGCACGCCAGTTTGCCGCAACACAGCAAGATCGCTATGGAAATCAATTCCAGCACGATGCGCCACAGTTTCATCCGCAGCATCCGGTAATGAGCGAGGAAGAAGCGGAAGAAGCTGAGCTGGCCCGCCAGTTCGCAGCCTCTCAGCAACAGCGTTATTCGGGAGAGCAGTCAGCAGGCGCTCCGGCCTTTATGCCTGAGGATTTTGCGTTTTCACCAATGAAAACGCTGGTTGATGATCGTCCGCACGAACCGCTGTTTACGCCAGGCGTGATGCCAGAGCCGGAGCCGCCAGTACAGCAGCCGCAGCATTATCAACAACCGACGTCGCCGCACCAGCAGCCAGCACAGCCGCACTATCAGCCGCAGGTTCAACAGACGGTTCAGCAGCCCACTATGCCGCCACAGCATCAGGCTGCGCCACAGCAGCAAGAGAGCCTGATCCATCCTCTGCTGATGCGTAATGGCGACAGCCGACCGGTGCAGAAACCGACGACGCCGTTACCGTCACTGGATCTGCTGACGCAGCCGCCAGCGGAAGTCGAACCGGTTGATACCTTTGCGCTTGAGCAAATGGCGCGACTGGTCGAAGCGCGTCTGGCCGATTTCCGCATCAAAGCCGATGTGGTGAATTATTCGCCGGGGCCGGTAATTACCCGTTTTGAGCTGAATCTGGCACCGGGGGTGAAAGCCGCACGTATTTCCAACCTGTCCCGCGATCTGGCGCGTTCGCTTTCCACCGTTGCCGTGCGCGTGGTGGAAGTGATTCCCGGTAAGCCTTATGTTGGCCTGGAATTACCGAACAAGAAACGTCAGACCGTCTATCTGCGTGAAGTGCTGGACTGCGTGAAATTCAGGGAAAGCCCGTCGCCGCTGACCGTGGTGCTGGGTAAAGATATCGCTGGCGATCCGGTGATTGCCGATCTGGCGAAAATGCCGCACCTGCTGGTTGCCGGTACAACTGGCTCTGGTAAGTCGGTGGGCGTGAACGCCATGATCCTCAGCATGTTGTATAAAGCGACGCCGGAAGAGGTGCGCTTTATTATGATCGACCCGAAAATGCTCGAACTTTCGGTGTATGAAGGTATTCCGCATCTGCTGACCGAAGTGGTTACCGATATGAAAGACGCTGCCAATGCGTTGCGCTGGAGCGTCAACGAGATGGAGCGTCGCTATAAGTTAATGTCGGCGCTCGGCGTACGTAATCTGGCAGGCTACAACGAGAAAATTGCTGAAGCTGCCCGTATGGGGCGTCCGATCCCGGATCCGTACTGGAAACCGGGCGACAGTATGGATGCTCAGCATCCGGTGCTGGAAAAACTGCCGTATATCGTGGTGATGGTGGACGAATTTGCTGACCTGATGATGACCGTCGGCAAGAAAGTGGAAGAGCTGATTGCGCGCCTGGCGCAGAAAGCGCGTGCCGCAGGTATTCACCTGGTCCTGGCGACCCAGCGTCCGTCGGTTGACGTTATCACCGGTCTGATTAAAGCGAACATCCCGACGCGTATCGCCTTTACCGTATCGAGTAAGATTGATTCGCGTACCATCCTCGATCAGGGCGGTGCGGAATCTCTGCTTGGGATGGGCGATATGCTTTACTCCGGTCCAAACTCTACCTCCGCGCCGGTGCGTGTCCACGGGGCGTTCGTCCGTGACCAGGAAGTGCATGCTGTGGTGCAGGACTGGAAAGCGCGTGGTCGCCCGCAATATGTCGATGGCATTACGTCTGACAGCGAAAGTGAAGGTGGTGCAGGCGGAGGTTTTGACGGTGCGGAAGAGCTGGATCCATTATTTGATCAGGCCGTTAACTTCGTGACCGAAAAACGCAAGGCCTCTATTTCCGGCGTTCAGCGCCAGTTCCGCATTGGCTATAACCGTGCGGCGCGTATTATCGAGCAGATGGAAGCTCAGGGAATTGTCAGCGAACAGGGGCACAATGGTAACCGTGAGGTACTGGCGCCGCCGCCATTCGAGTGATTGCAATGCTGGGTAAATAAGTAAAAATTCAGTCTTTTCTTCTGTCTCTCTTTGTATTCGGTGCTTAGAGTGACAGAAGTATTCTCCCACGTCGGGAGTGACGTATTTGAGGAATAACGATGAAAAAAATCGCCGTGGCGTATGCGTTAATGGGCAGTTTGCTGGCCAGCAACGTATGGGCGGATGCTTCCAGCGACCTGAAAAGCCGTCTCGATAAAGTCAGCAGTTTCCATGCCAGTTTCACTCAAAAAGTGACGGATGGCAGCGGAGCTGCGGTACAGGAAGGTCAAGGGGATTTGTGGGTTAAGCGTCCGAATCTGTTCAACTGGCATATGACTCAGCCGGACGAAAGCGTGCTGGTTTCTGACGGGAAAACCCTGTGGTTCTACAACCCGTTTGTTGAACAGGCTACTGCGACCTGGTTGAAAGATGCCACCGGCAATACACCGTTTATGCTGATTGCCCGTAATCAGGCCAGTGACTGGCAGCAGTACAATATAGAGCAAAAGGGCGATGACTTTGTTCTGACCCCGAAAGGTAACAACGGTAATCTGAAGCAATTCACTATCAATGTTGGTCGCGATGGCACCATTCATCAGTTCAGTGCAATTGAACAGGACGATCAGCGCAGTAGCTATCAACTGAAATCACAGCAAAATGGCGCGGTCGATCCCGCTAAATTCACCTTTACCCCGCCGCAGGGCGTAACGGTTGACGATCAGCGTAAGTAAGAGGCGCGGATGAGCAATATGTCGCTCGATTTCTCCGACAATGCGTTTCAACCTCTGGCCGCCCGTATGCGGCCAGAAAATTTAGCGCAGTACATAGGTCAGCAGCACCTTCTGGCGGCGGGCAAACCTTTGCCGCGCGCCATTGAGGCAGGGCATCTGCACTCGATGATCCTCTGGGGACCGCCGGGTACGGGGAAAACGACGCTGGCGGAAGTGATTGCCCGTTATGCGAACGCGGATGTTGAGCGCATTTCTGCGGTGACGTCTGGCGTGAAAGAGATCCGGGAAGCCATCGAGCGCGCGCGGCAGAATCGCAATGCCGGGCGGCGTACCATTCTGTTTGTTGACGAAGTCCACCGCTTTAACAAAAGCCAGCAGGACGCGTTTTTACCGCATATTGAAGACGGTACTATCACTTTTATCGGCGCAACAACCGAAAATCCCTCTTTTGAACTCAACTCAGCGTTGCTCTCTCGTGCACGCGTTTACCTGCTGAAATCTCTCACGACTGAAGATATCGAACAGGTATTGACGCAGGCGATGGAAGACAAAGCCCGTGGCTATGGCGGTCAGGATATTGTACTGCCGGATGACACCCGACGGGCAATTGCTGAACTGGTTGGTGGTGATGCGCGACGCGCGCTCAACACGCTGGAGATGATGGCCGACATGGCGGAGCTGGATGATGCCGGCAAACGCGTGTTGAAATCAACCTTGTTGACCGAGATTGCTGGTGAACGCAGCGCGCGCTTTGATAACAAAGGCGACCGTTTTTACGATTTAATCTCCGCATTGCATAAATCGGTACGCGGTAGCGCGCCGGATGCGGCACTTTACTGGTATGCGCGCATTATCACTGCCGGAGGCGATCCGTTGTACGTGGCGCGTCGCTGTCTGGCGATTGCTTCGGAAGATGTCGGCAATGCCGATCCGCGCGCCATGCAGGTGGCCATTTCCGCCTGGGATTGTTTTACACGCGTTGGCCCGGCGGAGGGGGAGCGTGCAATCGCACAGGCAATTGTCTACCTGGCCTGCGCGCCGAAGAGTAACGCGGTGTATACAGCGTTTAAAGCGGCACTTGCAGACGCACGCGATCGTCCGGATTTCGATGTGCCTGTGCACCTGCGTAATGCACCAACAAAATTGATGAAAGAGATGGGGTACGGCCAGGAGTATCGTTATGCGCACGACGAACCCAATGCCTACGCCGCTGGCGAGGAGTATTTCCCGCAGGAATTAGCACAAACGCGCTATTATCACCCCACCAACAGAGGTCTTGAGGGCAAGATTGGCGAAAAGCTCGCCTGGCTAGCCGAACAGGATCATAAAAGCCCTATAAAACGCTATCGCTAGTGCGGGCGTTGCGGTAAGGTTACCGCTGTACATTATATCGATCGCAGGCAGCGATCGACTTCTTCTTTTTTACAATACAACAAGCACAGGAAAAGCATGCTCGATCCCAATCTGCTGCGTACCGAGCCAGACGCAGTCGCTGAAAAACTGGCACGCCGGGGCTTTAAGCTGGATGTAGATAAATTACGCGCGCTCGAAGAGCGTCGTAAAGTTTTGCAGGTTAATACTGAGAACCTGCAAGCAGAGCGTAACTCACGATCGAAATCCATTGGCCAGGCGAAAGCACGCGGGGAAGACATCGAGCCATTACGCCTGGAAGTGAACAAGCTGGGTGAAGAACTTGACGCAGCGAAAGCCGAGCTGGAAACCCTGCTGGCTGAGATCCGCGAAATTGCGCTGACCATCCCGAACCTGCCTGACGATTGTGTCCCGACAGGGCGCGATGAGAACGATAACGTCGAAATCAGCCGCTGGGGTACACCGCGTCAATTTGATTTTGAAATCCGCGATCATGTTACGCTGGGTGAAATGCACCGCGGGCTGGATTTTGCGGCCGCTGTAAAACTGACCGGCTCCCGTTTCGTGGTAATGAAAGGGCAAATCGCCCGTATGCATCGCGCGCTGGCGCAGTTCATGCTGGATCTGCACACCGAGCAGCATGGCTACGCGGAAAACTACGTACCGTATCTGGTCAACCACGACACGCTGTATGGCACCGGCCAGTTGCCGAAATTTGCTGGCGACCTGTTCCACACGCGTCCGCTGGAAGAAGAATCTGATAGCAGCAACTATGCGTTGATTCCGACGGCTGAAGTGCCGCTGACCAACCTGGTACGTGATGAGATCATCGACGAAGATGATCTGCCGATCAAAATGACCGCTCACACACCGTGCTTCCGTTCCGAAGCGGGGTCTTACGGTCGTGATACCCGTGGTTTGATTCGTATGCACCAGTTCGACAAAGTTGAAATGGTGCAGATTGTTCGTCCGGAAGAGTCAATGGACGCGCTGGAAGAGATGACTGGTCATGCTGAGAAAGTGTTGCAACTGCTCGGTCTGCCGTACCGCAAAATTCTGCTCTGTACTGGTGATATGGGTTTTGGCGCATGCAAAACCTATGATCTGGAAGTATGGGTTCCGGCGCAGAATACTTACCGTGAAATCTCTTCCTGCTCTAACGTATGGGATTTCCAGGCGCGTCGCATGCAGGCACGCTGCCGCAGCAAGTCCGATAAGAAAACCCGTCTGGTGCATACGCTGAACGGTTCTGGTCTGGCTGTTGGCCGTACGCTGGTTGCCGTGCTGGAAAACTACCAGCAAGCCGATGGTCGTATCGAAGTTCCTGAGGTACTGCGTCCGTATATGAACGGTCTTGAGTTCATCGGTTAATACTTCTTTAGTGTTCCTGAAAAGCGCCTGTTGGCGCTTTTTTTATGTCCCGTTGCTGAGTAATCCTCCATTAACCAGTTTTTCTATGATATATGCGGACCTGCTAATTACTCCCGGGCCGGCCGGGTGAAATGTGGTTTTCTACCATGAAATTTTTCTACTGATCTCTTTACTGCTTCTGTGGCTTAGTACAATAAAAACAATCAGATGAATATTACCTGAAGTATCTTGAATTGATGCGGGATAAGTTTTTCAAATCGACAAGGCGCAATTCATGTCAGCCCGCTAATTCTGTGGATTGACTTTGCTTTTGCCAATGGCATGATGCGCACGCAATCTGAACTTCCTCACGGTTTGAATCCATGTCCACCTATACCCGGCCGGTGCTGTTATTGCTCTGCGGCCTGATGCTGTTGACGCTGGCGATCGCGACGCTGAATACGCTCGTGCCGCTCTGGCTTGCCCACGAAAACTTACCCACCTGGCAGGTCGGTATGGTGGGTTCGTCTTATTTTACCGGTAATTTACTCGGCACTTTATTGACCGGGCGTCTTATCCGCCGCCTGGGTTTTAACCGCAGCTATTACATTGCCTCGCTGATTTTCGCTGCTGGCTGCGTTGGGCTGGGGCTGATGGTGGGCTTCTGGAGCTGGATGATTTGGCGTTTCATTGCCGGTGTGGGCTGCGCAATGATTTGGGTGGTGGTGGAAAGCGCGTTAATGTGCAGTGGCACCTCCCGTAACCGTGGCCGCCTGCTGGCAGCTTACATGATGGTTTATTATGTAGGCACCGTGCTGGGTCAGGTGATTGTCAGCAAATTGCCGACGGATCTGATGAGCGTACTGCCTTTGATGACAGGGCTGGTGCTGGCGGCGATCCTGCCGCTGCTGTTTACCCGTATTGTTAATCAACAGAGCGAGGAGCAAGCCGCGACTTCAGTATGGCCGATGTTGCGCCTTCGCCAGGCGCGCCTGGGGGTAAATGGTTGCATTATCTCCGGGATTATTCTTGGCTCGTTGTATGGTCTGATGCCGCTCTATCTTTCACATCAGGGGATCAGTGATTCCGGCATCGGTTTCTGGATGGCGCTCATGGTGAGCTCAGGCATTATCGGGCAGTGGCCCGTTGGCCGTCTGGCCGATCGTTTTGGCCGGTTGCTTGTACTGCGTGTGCAGGTCTTTGTTGTGATCATCGGCTGTATGGGAATGCTGAGTAATGCGGCGATGGCGCCGGCGCTGTTTGTGTTGGGAACGGCTGGTTTTACTCTTTACCCGGTGGCAATGGCGTGGGCGTGTGAGAAAGTGGAACACCACCAGTTGGTAGCCATGAATCAGGCTCTGCTGTTGAGCTACACCATTGGCAGCCTTCTGGGCCCGACGCTGACGGCGATGCTGATGCAAAGCTATTCAGACAGTCTGTTGTTTATCATGATTGCGGGCGTATCGTTTATCTATCTGGTGATGCTGATGCGTAAAGCAGGGCACCATCCTACTCCGGTTGCGCACGCCTGAGTGCATCGGCGGAGAAACAACCCGGCATAAAAAAGCCACAACGAGGTGTTGTGGCTTTTTTGCTTTTACTGCGGCTCAGTACATCACTTTATGGCCGTACTGCTCCAGAATGCCTTTGACACGTTCCATGGTCTCTTTTTTCGGTGGATGGACGCCATCAAGCTTGTACTCTTCGCCCATGGCGACCCATTTGTGTTTACCCAGCTCATGGTAAGGCAACAGTTCTATTTTCTCGACGTTGCCCATATCACGGGTAAATTCACCGAGGCGGTGCGCGGAGTCGTCATCGTCTGACCAGCCCGGAACGACCACGTAGCGGATCCAGACCTTAATATTTTTCTTCGCAAGGTACTGGGCAAACTCCAGCGTACGGTGGTTAGAAACGCCGACCAGATTCTGGTGAATCTCATCGTTCATCTGTTTCAAATCGAGCATGACCAGGTCGGTAACTTCCAGAAGTTCATCAATCACCGGATCGTAGCGGCGCACAAAGCCGTTGGTATCGAGGCAGGTATGAATCCCTTCTTTTTTACAAGCGCGGAACCAGTCGCGGACAAACTCCGCTTGCAGGATAGCCTCACCGCCGGACGCGGTTACGCCACCGCCGGATGCGTTCATAAAGTGACGATAAGTCACCACGTCGCTCATCAGATCTTCAACCGTGATCTCTTTACCACCGTGTGTATCCCAGGTATCGCGGTTATGACAATAGAGGCAGCGCATCAGGCAGCCCTGGAAGAAAGTAATGAAGCGGATGCCCGGGCCGTCGACCGTGCCACAGGATTCGAAAGAGTGGATGCGACCAATAACTGACATTGCGGTGTTTTCTCCAGATGCGGCCCATCCGGGCCTGTGTCTGCGCAATTTATTTCCTTTTGCGCTAAGTCTGTTTTGTCTGATATCCAGCAAGTATAGACGTCTGACAAAGCGGACTTGAGTATTAAAAAGGCCCCACTTACGTGGAGCCTTTATTGTACGCTTTTTACTTTGCGATTTCAGTCAATACCCTTCGTCTTTCAAGCTGTATCTTTGCTGGCTGTTTTCACTCACCCAACTCACTTGACTTCAGTAAGCTCATCGGGATTCGCTCTCTTACCGGCCTCAATGCAGCCCGAAAACTCTTGGGTAGCACCATTACATGGTTTGAGTGAAGGTACGAGTAATAACGTCCTGCTGCTGTTCTTTAGTCAGGGAGTTGAAGCGTACTGCGTAACCTGAAACACGGATGGTCAGCTGCGGATATTTTTCCGGGTTTTCCATCGCGTCGAGCAGCATTTCACGGTTCATCACGTTCACGTTCAGGTGCTGACCACCTTCGATGGACGCTTCGTGATGGAAGTAACCGTCCATCAGACCCGCGAGGTTGGTTTTACGCACTTCGTCGTCTTTACCCAGCGCATTCGGAACGATAGAGAAGGTGTAAGAAATACCATCTTTAGCGTAAGCGAACGGCAGTTTAGCAACGGAAGTCAGAGAGGCAACAGCACCTTTCTGGTCACGACCGTGCATCGGGTTAGCACCTGGTCCGAACGGAGCGCCAGCGCGACGGCCATCCGGGGTGTTACCGGTTTTCTTACCATACACAACGTTAGAGGTGATGGTCAGAACAGACTGAGTCGGGATAGCGTTGCGGTAAGTAGTCAGTTTCTGAATTTTCTTCATGAAACGTTCTACCAGGTCAACTGCCAGATCATCGACGCGAGCATCGTTGTTACCAAACTGCGGGTATTCGCCTTCGATTTCGAAGTCGATTGCCAGACCGTCTTCGTCACGAATCGGTTTAACTTTCGCATATTTGATAGCAGACAGGGAGTCAGCAGCAACGGACAGACCGGCGATACCGCATGCCATGGTGCGAATTACGTCACGATCGTGCAGCGCCATCAGAGAGGCTTCGTAGCTGTACTTGTCGTGCATGTAGTGGATAACGTTCAGTGCGGTGACATACTGTTTAGCCAGCCAGTCCATGAAGTGATCCATGCGTTCCATGACTTCGTCGAATTTCAACAAGTCGCCTTTGATAGGCTCAGATTTCGGACCAACCTGCATTTTCAGTTTTTCATCAACGCCGCCGTTGATTGCGTACAGCATGGTTTTCGCGAGGTTAGCGCGAGCACCGAAGAACTGCATTTGTTTACCCACGACCATCGGGCTTACGCAGCAAGCAATCGCATAGTCGTCGTTGTTGAAGTCAGGACGCATCAGGTCATCGTTCTCGTACTGCAGAGAAGAGGTGTCGATGGAGACTTTCGCAGCGAATTTTTTGAAGTTCAGCGGCAGTTTTTCAGACCACAGAACGGTGATGTTCGGTTCCGGAGACGGGCCCATGGTGTACAGGGTGTTCAGGAAACGGAAGCTGTTTTTGGTAACCAGAGTACGGCCATCAACGCCCATACCACCGATAGATTCAGTTGCCCAAATCGGGTCACCGGAGAACAGTTCATCATACTCAGGAGTACGCAGGAAGCGAACCATACGCAGTTTCATGACCAGGTGGTCAATCATTTCCTGAGCGTCTTTTTCAGTGATTTTGCCTGCTTTCAGGTCACGTTCGATGTAAGCATCCAGGAAGGTGGATACGCGACCGAAGGACATTGCAGCGCCGTTCTGAGATTTAACCGCAGCCAGGTAACCGAAGTAGGTCCACTGGATTGCTTCCTGAGCGTTAGTTGCCGGACCGGAGATATCGCAGCCGTATTTAGCCGCCATCTCTTTGATCTGACCCAGCGCGCGGTGCTGTTCAGCGATTTCTTCACGCAGACGGATAGTCGCTTCCAGATTTACGCCGTTTTCCAGATCGGATTGCAGAGACAGGAACTGAGCGTATTTGTCTTTCATCAGGAAGTCGATACCGTACAGCGCAACGCGACGGTAATCACCGATGATACGACCACGGCCGTAAGCATCCGGCAGACCAGTCAGAACACCGGATTTACGGCAGTTCAGAATGTCTTTGGTGTAAACATCGAATACACCCTGGTTATGGGTTTTACGGTATTCGGTGAAGATTTTTTTCAGCATCGGGTCCAGTTCGCGATTGTACGCTTTGCAGGAACCTTCAACCATTTTGATGCCGCCAAACGGGATGATAGCGCGTTTCAGCGGAGCTTCAGTTTGCAGACCAACGATTTTCTCAAGCGCTTTGTTGATGTAGCCAGCGTCGTGAGAAGTAATGGTGGAAGCAACAGAGGTGTCAAAATCAACTGGCGCATGAGTGCGGTTTTCCAGTTTAACCCCTTCCATGACTTTGTCCCACAGAGCGGTGGTCGCGTCAGTAGCGCCAGCCAGGAAGGACTCGTCGCCTTCATATGGGGTGTAGTTTTTCTGGATAAAGTCACGTACGTTGACTTCTTTCTGCCAGTCACCTTTCGCAAAACCTTCCCAGGCTGTGGCTAATTTTTCATTAAGCTCGGACATGTAACACCTACCTTCTTAAGTGGATTTTTTATTTACTGCCTGAAACAACCATTAATGATGATCGTTGCCACGCAGGTAAATGACCCAGTATGTCAACCCGACTAATAACCCACCACCTATGATATTCCCGATTGTTACCGGAATAAGGTTATCGATGATGAAATTCGTAATAGTCAGATGAGAAAAACTTTCCGGGCTGGAACCAACTGCGGTCCAGAACTCCGGGCTAGCAAAGTTACGGATTACGATACCCATCGGAATCATAAACATGTTTGCGATACTGTGCTCAAAACCGCTGGCGACAAACATCGCTACCGGCAGCACCATAATCATCGCTTTATCCATCAGGCTGCGACCGGAATAACTCATCCACACGGCCATACAAACCATCAGGTTGGCCAGAATACCCAGTGCAACAGCTTCGATGAAAGTGTGATGCACTTTATGGTCTGCGGTCTGCAGGACGTTTAAGCCCCAGCCACCATTGGCGACCATATATTCGCCAGACAACCACATTAGCAGGACAAACAGCAGCGCACCTACCAGGTTACCGAAGTAGACGTTAATCCAGTTACGGGCCAGTTGCCCCCAAGTGATACGCCCACTGGCTTTCGCCACGACAATCAGCACAGTCGAGGTAAAAAGATCCGCACCGCAGATAATGCAGAGGATCAACCCCAGGGAGAAACAGATACCCCCAATCAGTTTAGCAATACCGTAGGGCATTGCCGCTGTGCCGGTGGTGGCGGTGATATAGAAAACAAAAGCAATAGAGATGAACACACCTGCGGTGATAGCCAGGTAGAAAGTCTTCAGCGGATGTTTAGTCGCTTTATAGACGCCAGCTTCTTCGGCAACTTTGGCCATTTCGGCTGGAAGGATAAGATCAAAAGGGTTGTCAGCTTTCACACTAACTCTCTCTTTATTAAGTCGGCGACGAGATACTAACAAAGCATTATAGAAGAGAATTTGATATGGATCATATCTCGCCTGGCTTATAGGACCGCAAAGAGCGTGGTTTTTCTACGAATGCGGAGTAACTTGTTGATTATATAAATAAAAATAAAGTTTAAAAGTTATAAAATGAGTTGAGTATTTTTATGAAGCCTCCGAAAAATCGTTAATTAAAATGGGGTAGTTGCCATTAGAAGTAACAATATTAGTTCGCAAGTAATAATACTATTTACCCATATTTAACTTAATTATTACAACTGACTGACATTGAAAAAATATAAATAAAAAGGGGCAATAAAATTGCCCCGTAATATAGCGTAGACCTGCTATGAAGCCTACATATTGTCGTGCTACTTGTCGTTATTTCGCCCAGAATGCCGTTTTGGCGCGTTGCAACTTTTCGTAAGCCGCTAACAGAGACTGATGCGCCGGGAACGCCTGCAGGGTACCGTCTGCCGGTTGCAGGTCATAGAACGGTGCTTCACCGCTCAACGCGGCGCTGGCTGCTTCAACTGCCTGCGCGCCGTACATGCGTACGAATGCATTCAGATATTGCAGCGGCTCGCGATCCTCTTCCTGCGCCAGCAGCAGTAGCGTTTGCAGGCAGCGGTAGTAGTTGGCGCGCTCCGCGCTGAAGATGGACGCGTTGAATTCCATGGTCCATTCGGTCCAGGCCAGCGCCTGATCCAGATCGCCGCCAGCCAGCGCCAGCATCGCTTTTAACTCGCCAACGCGCAGGGTGTACCAGCCATTGTCTTTACCGGTCGCCAGACCCAGCAACTCACGAACGCGGGTAAAATCATCGTGACCTTCATCGTCCAGTTGGGCGATAAGGTTGAGGTACTCCTCTTTCTCCCACTCGCTGCCTGGTAGTGACAGGATAGTTTCGCGCAGATGGCTGCCCATGGTGTTATTCGCCAGCCACAGATCTTCTGCCGGATAAATATCGGACATGCCCGGCACCAGAATACGGCAGGCGTACACGCCAAGGTGCTCGTAATCGGCGATATAGACCTCTTTATCTTCCGCATTGAAGATAGCCATCAGCGTGGTGAACTCTTCTTCGGTGGTCCCTGCGAAGCTCCAGTCAACGAACGGATAATCCGCATCTTGCTTAAACAGATCCCAGGAGATCAAACCGCTGGAATCGATAAAGTGAGTTTCGAGGTTAGCGTGTTCAGCCACTTCTTCGTCATCAAAGGTCGGCGGGGTAAAGACATCGAGATCTTTCAGACCGCGCCCCTGCAACAGCTCGGTGACTGTACGTTCCAGCGCAACGCCAAAATCCGGGTGTGCTCCAAAGGAGGCGAAGCAGGTGCCATTCGCCGGATTAAACAGCACGACGCAGATCACCGGATATTTTCCGCCCAGCGAGCCATCATAGGCAAAAATCGGGAACCCTTCGGCTTCCAGTTTAGCAATGGCTTCCACCACACCAGGATAGCGGGTCAGCACTTCCTGTGGGATTTCCGGCAGGCTGATGCTCTCTGCGATGATACGGTTTTTGATATGGCGTTCGAACACTTCAGACAGACCCTGTACGCGGGCTTCGTTGCGGGTGTTACCGGCAGACATACCATTGGAAACATACAGATTGCCGACGATGTTCATCGGAATATAGACCGTCTGCTCATCAGACTGGCGGGTAAACGGCAGGGCGCAGATACCACGCTCATCATTCCCGGATTGCAGATCGACCAACATCCCGGCGGCCAATTCGTTCTGTGGATCGTAGAACGCGCGCAGACGAGTATCGAGGATCCCCTCGGGTAGCGAGTCATCTTCCGGCAGCGGGAACCACTTTTCGTTCGGGTAGTGAACGAACGGGCCTTGCGCAATGGCATCACCCAGCCAGAAGTCAGCGAAGAAGTAGTTGGTAGAAAGACGCTCGAAGTACTCGCCCAGCGCAGAGGCAAGCGCAGCCTTTTTCGTTGCGCCTTTACCGTTGGTGAAGCACAACGCACACTCTTTATCGCGAATATGCACAGACCAGACGTTCGGCACCGGATTCAGCCATGAGGCCTCTTCAATGTGAAAACCGAGGTCAGTGAGCTTTTGCTGGAAGCGGGCGATGGAGTCTTCCAGTGCGGCGTCTTTGCCGGGAATAAATGTTTGAGTCATGGCGGTCACTTTTTTCGTACGTAAAGCGCGCAATGATACGGGTTTTGCGTGACTGGCGCCATCTTCCGCGTCTGCCCGGCGAAAATAAAGCAGCAGTCTATGCTTAGGGAGAGTACCCGACTGTTCACGGATGGAAAAATGAAAGCGTTCGACCTTCATCGCATGGCACTGGATAAAGTTCCCTTTGATTTTTTGTGGGAAGTGGCACTGCGCAGCCTTTATACCTTCGTTTTAGTCTTTTTATTCCTCAAGATCACCGGCCGACGTGGCGTACGGCAAATGTCGCTATTCGAAGTCCTCATTATCCTGACGCTGGGCTCGGCAGCGGGAGATGTGGCCTTTTATGACGACGTTCCAATGCTGCCCGTACTGGTGGTTTTTATTACGCTGGCAGTGCTTTATCGTCTGGTGATGTGGTTGATGTCGCACAGCGAAAAGTTGGAGGATTTGCTGGAAGGCAAACCGGTTGTTATTGTTGAGAACGGTGAGCTGGCATGGGAAAAATTGCATGAAGAAAATATGACTGAATTTGAGTTTTTCATGGAATTGCGCGTCAACGGTATAGAACATCTCGGGCAGATTCGGCTGGCGATCATGGAAACCAACGGGCAAATCAGCATCTATTACTTCCCCGACAACGAGGTTAAACCAGGGCTCTGTATTCTGCCGGAAGGATGCAGTGAACGATTTACCTCGGTGCCTGAATCGGGCGATTACGTTTGCGTACGTTGCAGTAAAATTGTCGCCTTACAGGCGGGCGAAAAGCGATCCTGCCCGCGCTGTGCAAATCCGGAATGGTCGAAGGCCAGCAGGGCAATACGGGTGACATAACAGGTTTTTTATCGGGCCCGGCTCGGCTGAACAAAACATTCTGCTATGTGACTGAGCGCACATTTCCCCGCGCGCGGCTATTACCCATTGCGGCGCGTGACGCGCAATGATAAAACCGATGTCACAGGAATAACTTATTGCTTTTTAGCGTGGTGAGGGGAAATGACTCAGGTCTTCAATTTTAGTTCTGGCCCGGCAGTATTACCGGCGGATGTGCTCAAACAGGCGCAACAGGAATTGTGCGACTGGCAAGGTCTTGGCACTTCGGTGATGGAAATTAGCCATCGTAGTAAAGAGTTTATCCATGTGGCTGAAGAGGCGGAGAAGGACTTTCGCGATCTGCTGAACATCCCCTCCAACTATAAGGTTCTGTTCTGTCACGGCGGTGGTCGTGGTCAGTTTGCTGGCATTCCGCTCAATTTACTGGGTGATAAAACCACCGCTGATTATGTTGATGCCGGTTACTGGGCAGCAAGTGCAGTCAAAGAAGCGAAAAAATACTGCGTTCCACACGTTATTGACGCGAAAATCACTGTTGATGGCCTGCGTGCTGTTAAGCCGATGAGCGAATGGCAACTCAGCAATAACGCGGCTTACCTCCATTACTGCCCGAACGAAACGATTGACGGCATCGCGATCGATGAAACACCCGCATTCGCCAGTGATGTAGTGGTAACGGCTGATTTCTCTTCAACCATCCTGTCGCGCGAAATTGATGTCAGCCGTTTTGGTGTGATTTATGCGGGCGCACAGAAAAATATCGGTCCGGCAGGTTTAACGCTGGTGATAGTACGTGAAGATCTGCTGGGCAAAGCTCATGCGGCCTGTCCGTCTATCCTCGACTACAGCGTGCTGAATGAAAATGACTCTATGTTCAACACGCCGCCGACTTTTGCCTGGTATCTCTCAGGGCTGGTGTTTAAATGGCTGAAAAAACAGGGCGGTGTCGCCGCAATGGAGAAAGTCAACCAGCAAAAAAGCGAGCTGTTGTATGGCGTAATCGACCGCAGCGACTTTTATCGCAATGATGTGGCGAAGTCTAACCGTTCACGCATGAACATTCCGTTCCAGTTGGCGGACAGCGCGCTGGACAAACTTTTCCTTGAAGAGTCGTTCGCTGCGGGTCTGCACGCCCTGAAAGGCCACCGCGTCGTTGGCGGTATGCGTGCCTCAATTTATAACGCGATGCCGCTGGCTGGCGTACAGGCGCTGACCGACTTTATGGTTGACTTCGAACGTCGCCACGGTTAATTGCTGTAGTCTGCATTCCCCGCAGTTGGACTGCGGGGTTTTATTTTGTCTGTAGAGAGTAAAGTTTCATGGAATCCCTGACGTTACAACCCATCGCGCGGGTAGATGGCACCATCAATCTGCCTGGTTCGAAAAGTGTCTCAAACCGCGCTTTGTTGCTTGCCGCATTTGCCCGTGGCACTACCGTTCTGACCAATTTGCTGGACAGTGACGACGTGCGCCATATGTTGAATGCCCTCAGCGCGCTGGGAGTTCATTATACCTTGTCTGCCGACCGCACCCGTTGTGAAGTGACCGGCGTGGGTGGTCCGCTGCACTCTGCGGAAAAACTGGAGCTGTTTCTTGGCAATGCCGGAACGGCAATGCGCCCTCTGGCTGCGGCGCTTTGTCTTGGGGCAAACGATTTGGTGCTGACCGGTGAACCGCGTATGAAAGAGCGCCCGATTGGACACCTGGTTGACGCGCTGCGTCAGGGTGGAGCGCAAATCGATTACCTTGAGCAAGAAAATTACCCTCCTCTGCGCCTGCGCGGCGGTTTTACCGGCGGTGACGTCAGCGTGGACGGCAGCGTTTCCAGCCAGTTCCTGACCGCATTGCTGATGGCAGCGCCGCTGGCGCCGCAGGATACGGTTATCACTATCAAAGGCGATCTGGTCTCTAAACCTTACATCGACATCACGTTGCATCTGATGGAAACCTTTGATGTGTTGGTGGAAAACCAGCACTATCAGCGTTTTGTGGTTCGCGGCGGTCAGCAATATCAGTCTCCGGGCCAGTATCTGGTGGAGGGCGATGCCTCCTCGGCTTCTTATTTCCTGGCTGCAGGGGCGATCAAAGGCGGCACGGTAAAAGTGACCGGGATTGGACGCAACAGCGTGCAGGGCGATATCCGCTTTGCCGACGTACTGGAAAAAATGGGCGCAACGGTGGTCTGGGGCGATGACTACATTGCCTGTACGCGAGGCGAGTTGAATGCTATCGATATGGACATGAATCATATCCCGGATGCCGCAATGACTATCGCGACGGCTGCACTGTTTGCCAAAGGCACCACTACGCTACGTAATATCTATAACTGGCGAGTGAAGGAAACAGATCGTCTGTTTGCGATGGCGACAGAGTTGCGCAAAGTGGGCGCAACGGTGGAAGAGGGCGAGGATTATATCCGTATTACTCCGCCGGAAAAATTGCAGTTTGCGGAAATTGGTACGTATAACGATCACCGTATGGCGATGTGCTTCTCGCTGGTAGCGCTGTCGGATACGCCGGTTACCATTCTGGACCCGAAATGCACGGCGAAAACCTTCCCCGACTATTTTGAGCAGTTAGCTCGCATCAGTACGCTCGCGTAATCTTCTTTGCTCCGGGCTGGTGTAAATCAGCCCGGCCAGCCGCACATTTATTCTACACTCAGCTTCAGACCCTTCTGTTATTCGCACGCAGTAGTAACGATTGTGTGCATTGCCGCGTATAATGCGCGGCGTTTACGTAACGATATGCCTTGAGTAAGGAGAAAAAGATGACGGCAATTGCCCCGGTAATCACCATTGATGGGCCAAGCGGTGCGGGAAAAGGCACGCTTTGCAAGGCAATGGCGGAAGCGTTGCAATGGCATCTGTTGGATTCAGGCGCAATTTATCGTGTGCTGGCGCTCGCTGCACTGCATCACCACGTCGATGTCTCCTCGGAAGAAGTGCTGGTTCCGCTGGCGGCGCATCTGGATGTGCGATTTGTCTCAACCGACGGAAATCTGGAAGTGATCCTCGAAGGTGAGGACGTGAGCGGTGAAATTCGCACCCAGGAAGTAGCGAATGCAGCATCGCAAGTGGCTGCGTTTCCGCGCGTGCGTGAAGCGTTATTACGCCGCCAGCGCGCGTTTCGCGAAGCACCGGGTCTTATAGCCGATGGACGTGATATGGGGACGGTCGTTTTCCCCGACGCGCCGGTGAAAATTTTCCTTGACGCTTCTTCGGAAGAACGTGCGAATCGTCGCATGCTCCAGTTGCAGGAGAAAGGCTTTAGTGTTAACTTTGAACGCCTTTTGGCCGAGATCAAGGAACGTGACGATCGCGATCGTAATCGTCCTGTAGCGCCGCTGGTTCCC
>CANUEX010016133.1:0-11254 GCA_948099535.1 Jatropha multifida
CCAGAAATTTGCAAAATTAACATCAAAACACTCAGATTTTCATGACCTCTTCAATTCCCAACTCAATTTTATCATCTAGTGTCTAATTTTATCAATTACCCAAATTTATTCAATTATAAACCTAAACTCCAAATCCTCAAATCTTCAAAAATTACTGGATTTTAATGCAATAGAATCAATCTATAGCAAAAGGGGAAGGATTTCGAGCTCACCTTGCTGTCTAAGCTCGCCGGAAACTGCAGAAAACCATCGAAAATTGAAGGAGAGCTGCTGTCAAAGAGACAGCAGTGTCGCGCGAAGAAGAAGAAGAAGAAGAAGAAGAGGAAGAAGGAGGAGGAGCTGGCCTTCACCGTCGATTCATGACCGGAGGTCGCCTGGAGGGGAGGTGGTGATGGTGGCGCTGTCGTTCATGGCGAGGAACGGGAGAAAGAGGGAAAGGGAAGTGAACGGGAGAGAGGGAGAGGAAGGAGAGAATTTTCTGTGTTTTATTTTATTTTATTTTATTTTTATTATTATTATTATTATTATTATTATTATTATTATTGTTATTTATTTTAATTAAATCGTTGGTCTAACCCAACGATTTAGCCTATTGTCATTTGATTTAAGGATTTTTCGACTGAGTTAGACTATTTAAATTCAGTTTTCGATTCGGTTAGCAGCATAAAATATTATTTTTCGCCAATTCTCATTGGTGAAAATTTACAATTAAATTTTAAATAAAAATTCTTTTAAAAATAAATTAATGGGTTATTTCAAATATACAATTGGGATTCTCCCTTTTTGAGTTGGCTTCATCAAAACTAAAAAAGCAATCAGGGATATATTAGATAAAAATATAAAAAAAATATTCAATTTAACTATCATCTATATTTTCTATTTTCTGTAAATAAAGATAACGGACAAGTTTCAATTAGGACTATTCAAACACTATCAAGCATGCTTTAACAATATGTTTGGGAAAGAGAGGAAAGAAAATAAGGAAGAAAATAAAATACGAGAGGAAAATAACGAAAGATTGTATTATTTATTTTCTTCTTTCATTTTTCATCTTATGTTCAAATTTGAAGGAAAATACAACGCAAGAATGACTAATTTACAGTTTTATCCTTACTAATTGTTAAATAATATATTAGTTTAAAAAATTAAATATATTTCAAATAATATTTTATTATTTCAAAAGATGAAAAAATATCTTTGGTTCCATTTTTAATAATTATTAAAATGTTTCTTTTATAATATTTACCTGGAAAAATTTAATCTTTATCACATCGTAATAAACTAATTTGTGGGTATTTTTGTAAATTTATAGTGAATAATGCACTTTTCCGACCTTCCTTGATCATTTTCTCTCTATTTTGAAGAGATTAAATTTTTGTAAGCCAAAGTGATTTTAGTACAAACTTTTGCTCCTTCCAAATTGTTTTACCACTTTCCAAACAGATAAAATAAGTTTCCTTAGATATTTTACGTCAACATTTTCTTTTCTCCCTTGTTCCAAACAGAGCATGAAGGAGTTTGGTTTTGTTATTGTTTCTTATGTTTATAAGAAAGCCAACAACAAATGTGCAGATTGGATAGCCAGTTTGGTGGTTAACTTTCTGTTGGGTGTTCATGATCTGGATTTCTCATGATGCTAAAGGAGTAGCTTACTCTAGTTTCTGTATTTGAGGCTATTGCCTTCTTTTTTCTACTAAAAAAAAATTCCAATTCTATTTTAAACGTTCCAAACAATACATTTTAAATATCAATTAAGTATTTAAATTAGGTTCCGATCCAACCTAATTTGAACACTTTCAAAATTAATTTTTGACTATTTAAATTGAATTTCAATGCAATTTGATGTTAATAATCCCAATCAAAACATTCAAATAACAATTAATTATTTGAATAAATTTTTATTTACGTAAGACCAAATTGTTTAAATTAGATTCCAATGCAATCTTATATAAACAACCTCGATATTAATTTGACATTATTCAAATTCAATATAAACGATAATTCAAAACCCTCCAAAGCCTCAGCTTTGGTCTTAATGTTGGACCAAAGACTCATTATCAATGTTTGGTTATTGAACATAGTAATATTAAAAATTAAATTAGCGTAGATAATTTTCACATTATTTTCAAATTAGTAAATGCAAAAAAATAAATTACAAAAACAACATTTCATTTTCATTATCAAAATAATACAAATGTCGTGCACGGACTACTAAAAGTGTTTATGGGCTTTCAGTAAGCCCAATACTTGAAGGACTTTGGAAAGGGTTTGTACTCTTGATATGCTCGTCCACAGTGGTTGGGTTTGTACTCTTCATAATCCTAAGGAAGTTATATTTTTATAGTATATTGATCCTCAATCAAACATCGTAGTAAGAGATTTTGGGCCATATACATAAATTGATTCCTCAAACTTTATATGAAAAATCATACGGAGCCCAAATTTTATAAAAATTATGTATGTAAAATTAAAAGTTTTTAGGACGTTTGATTTTAATATAAAAAATATTGATCTAACATGTGCTTATGCTTAGTATAACTCTTGAAATAATAATTTTTACATTTTAAAATCTAATAAATATTTAATTTTATAAATTAAATTATTCAATCGGTGGAATTAAAGTGTTTAATATGTATAATTTTATAAAATAGAAGTTCGAGGGGCTAAGAAAATTTTCGATAAATATATATGGGCAATGACGAACCATGAATCAATCAAAATTAGGGGGGTTAAAAAAACTTCAAGAATTAGAGTAGTTAAAAATTAGTTCCTTCTTTTTTTTTTTTCTGATCATTCGTCAATAAAAAAAAAGACAATTTAAAAAAAAAAACACTTCATTTTTTCTTGATATTCAAAAAAACATTGATTGATTAGTTTAGTACACGGAATAGTCTCATATATTAATTGCTAGGTTGCATGGACATGAGACATGAGATATGAGATATGAAAACATATATAATACAAAAATTATTAAAAAAGTAGGACATTCACATGTTTATGGCACTATACACTAAATAAATACAATACATTAGTATTTTAAATAAATAAATAATTATTTATAATAAATCATAAATTTAAAATAAAAAATACTTAATTTATTATTTCAATTTTGAAAAAAATATATATTAATAGCGTATTTATATTTTTTTTTTGCAGGTCATACTAGGAGTGTCTTATGACATGTGAACACGATTTGCTCAACAACGAAATAAATGGGTTAGAGTTAAGATTAAGCGGGTTCGTGTCATAAACGAGTTACTCATTACTCATTTATGACACAAATATAAATGAGCCGTGTCATGGGTTGACACGTAGTTTAGACAAGTGATCTGTTTATTTAAAAGTAAATAGATAATTCTAATGTTTAATATAAATACTCTAACTAAAGCCTATTTAAATTTTATTGGTGTATTACTTATTTATTTTAGTTATAAATCTTGAAAAATTTATGTATTTTATGTATGAAAATTTATTTTTAAATATGATTGGAGTTAAATAAATTATAGTTTTAAAAATATTATAAACAGATTAAATGAGTTGTATACAAATTAACACGGTTCACTTAATCTGTTTATGATATTAAGCGAGTTATAAGAGTTATATATAAATCAATACAATTCACTTAACATGTTTATAGTATTAGACGAGTTAAACATATCGCGTTTGTGTCGATAAATTTAACATTATTATTAAATTGATGATATTCGGGTTAATCATAATCGTATCACGTGTTAAGTGAATCTGTGTCGAATTTAAAACATCAACCCATTTTGACACCTTTAAATAATATAATGTATAACTTTTGTTATTACATATTTTAAAGAGACCTTACAACTTGATTTTAGCATGTTTCGATGAGATATAATTATATAATATATTTTACAATTATTATAATTTTATTATTTTTAAATCGTATTATAAGAAATTATTTTATTCTTTAATATTACTCTAAAATCGCTACGGATTCTAACACTAGTTCAAACTTAAAACTTGATGATTTGAACTATAAGGAATTTAAAATTTTCAATGCAAATTCATAAGGTGCTCAAAGAAAATCTTTATCAAATAGAATGAGTTAACGAGTTTATTTACATACACAACATCATTTGTAATCTATATTTAAAATATTCATTTACATCAATTAATTAATTTCTATTCGTGCATTGCATTCTAACATAAATTTTAACAAAAAAATAAACAATTTCTTTATTAATTATATGTATAATATAATTATTCTCCTAGTTAAAAAAACTTAATAATTATTTAAAAGAATGAACAATTAACTACGATATTAATTGTATTTAACTTAAAAAAAATTAAAAGATTCTCTAATTATAAACACAAATAATTAAAATCAATTTACATTTAATAAAGCTGAATGGTTAGATGTTAAACCAACGATTAAATTTGATTTTAGATAAATGGCGTTGAACGATTAGATTTTATTCTAATTAAATAACGTAATTCTCAATAATATACATGTCAATAAAGAATAAAGTTTATTTGTCCATGTGAGACATGTAAAATTTATAAATTAATTATAGCTAAAAGATGGTTCTTATATTTTTTTTAATTGTTATTCCTAAGTGTTTGATAGATATCAAAATAAAACTTACCATATAAATGATAAAATCCTAAAATAATTTTCTAAAACATAAAATTGAATGAAGGGGAAATGCAAGATAGAGAGAATTTGCAATTCATATTGAAATCTAAAATTTAAATTCACAAATTTCAATCAAAACTATTTTAAAATGAAATTAAAATACATCAAACATGTTGAATTAAAAAAAAATAAAACACAACCGTTGACAAATAAATAAGGTAGGCAATTAGCTTAAACAAAATAATTACCATCGGGGGTAATGGGAGCGAGAGCAACTGGGCACTCATTGGGTTGCGAGCCTCTTCCTTTATTTATTTATTTATTTTCTTTTGCCTTTCTTTTCTTTCTTTCTTTCTTTATCTCTCTGTCCATGGAGAAGCATGTTAGGATGTTTTTCCTGGTGACTTTTTGACTTTGGAGGCAAATTTCGTTGATCATGGAGCTTTTGCATATGTAGAGAAAAGCACAAAGCATCATCTCCAACTCATTATATTGGAATATTGATTAGTTAGATTCCTTTCCTTTGATTATCTAAATTGCAAAATTAATACTCTTTCGTTTCATTTCATATGAATTAATCATTACATAGCTTGATTTCTGTTTTTTATAATGGGATTTGAGCCCTACTCACAATTTCGATCTCATTTGTTTTTTCTTTATATTCACACAAAATCTTGGTATTAAAAAATTTTCTTCTTCCCTTGAAATCGGACATTTAGGCTATTGCTCATCAATTGCCGGTAGATTTACCACTCAAATCAATCTAAAAGGAGAATGAATTTATATAGTCCACTCCAACTCATTTTGACTTGATCTCTTCTGAGTATTAGAAAAGATATCCGATGTACCCAAATCATGTATAAACTTACTACTAAACTGCAAATGTAGTTTGAGCTTTTATCACTTATTTGTATTGAAAAAGGACAAGTTCTACGTTCCTCTTGTTAATAATCCTTTCGTTAATTATCTACATCTTTGCCAATTAATCGATCCTGTTAAATTTAACAGAGTGCATAAAGCCCCAAGAAAAATATAAAACCACTCCTTTTCCCATGACATTTTTAGGGCAGAAATATAGATCCTCAGAAAGGAATCAATTTGATTTTGAAAAGATAAAAGGTTCTTTTCTTTCAAAACAAACAAGTGAGCAAAATACCATTTGAGATTTCTTGATCCAAGCACACAAGAACAGACTACAGAGTAATAAAGACAGACAGTAACTAACTAATCATTATGAACTAAAAAACACTGTACAGAGAGGCATCTTCCATGTTCTACACGAGTAAGCTTATTTAACCATAATCTGTCTTTTTCTGTTCAGCAGCTTATATCAGAAACAAAAACTTGCTGTCTATTCAATGCAGGTTTCTCTATGGCTACCAAATTCCTCTTCTGCAATTACCTGATTAACCAGGCTCCTTCCTTTCGAAATATGATCTCCAATTATCCATGTAACCAAAAAGAAAAAAACCCGATGACCCAAAAGAAAAAAAAAAGAACCACCAGCAAAAATCCGAAAGAAAAACCTCAATTAATTGACACTTAAAAGGAAAAGGCAGTAATACATTACTGTCTTATGCCCATTAATTTTGGGACCAATAACAAAGGAGACATAAGTTCACATCATCACTCTTTTTTGTCCCAAAAGAATATGTAAGATGACAAAAAACATTTTAGAGTGTAAGAGAGATAAGCATGCAGGTTGCAGCCTTGACCCCCTTATAGGCTATCAGGGGAATTCTATGTAGGACAAGAATGAGAAATATACAATAAAATACCCTCAACTGAAACCATAGACAAACCACAAACATATTCTATTATGTCCTCCCTACCCAGTTCCGGTAAACAAAAGAAAGAAAGAAAGAAAGAAAAGGCAAAAACTTTTTTTAAAAAATATGTAACCATTAAACAACAATATAGTTGACAAACAAGGAAAGAAAATAAAACACAAGAAAAATCTTGTTATTTGAATAATTTGAGAAGAAGAAATGCAACTCGCAGGAAAGGCAACAAATTTAAGGATGCTTCTGTTTTTGTTTTTTTTTTTTTTAATCCAACCAACCAACCAACTCATGAAGAATAATACATTAGGCATGTGTGCTTACACAACAAATGCAGCATCAAAATTAACAACATTAAACCAAAGAAACACCTTATGGACTTTGTTTGGAATTCAGTACAATCGCAATACACTCCTTGCAATGGATTGTGCATGACTGGACTTACTCTTTCCCCAACCACCTCTCCGGCTACTCCTCAGCGGTGTCAAGTAGAACCTTAACAGTCCATTATCGATGCTATTTGGCGAATACCTTGCACTTCTATTCCTCTCCAACACAAACTCTTCTCTTTTCTTTCTTCCATTCCCATTAGTTTCAACATTGCTCTTTCTTGCACTACCAAATGATCCACCACCACCACTAAAGCCAAAACCATTTGAATTTCTCCAACTAACACTGCTATTGCTCCTCAAAATCTTTGGATTAAAACCCCCTCTCACCTCACCACTACGTTCCCCTCTCAATTCTTGCCAAGACTCTGAAAACGACCTTTCAACTCCATTTGCTCTGCTATACCTATCTTCATCTTCATCTTTGTTCACACTTCGCCGGTGAATAAACCCCAAAATGTTCCATGCCTTCCCCCATCTCCGCGACTTCTTAGCCCCTTTCCTTTCACCATTTGCCACCACAGAGGCATTATCTCTAAACCCCATTTCAAAAGTCTCAGAGCAATCATCTCTTAAAGAATTAGAATTGGAGTTGGAATCCCTATCCGGAACAACCAATTTAGGTCCTTGAAAGTAGTCAACAGTTGCTGGTGACACTTTTGCATTAGAAACAGAAGCAGAAGAAGATTTTAACTCGTCGATCTCAGCAACAACAGCCGCAGCAGTCTTCCTAATAGAACTAGACCTGTCAAGACTTCTTCTCCTCCTAGAAGAAGAATCAGAATAGTAGTCTCTGGTTTGAGCAGAGCCACCAGGAACAGTTTCATCTTCATGGATTGAATTCATAGGCATTGGCTGCGGTTCTTCAACTGGGATTTGAGTATCAGACCTTAAAACCATATTAACAGGAGCATCTTCAACAACAGAAACCATAGTAGGCATTCTTGGAAACGTTCTTCCAATCAAATACCCGTCCCACGAAGCACGGGGCTCGTCGAAAGAATAACGAGGATCATCAAACGATATCCTTCCTGCATCGAGCGAGAATCTCGGATCCGTGTCGCAAGATCTTCTACCGAACCCGTAATCCGCAATTTCCGACTGGGTTTCTCTGTATTGACGCCCAATCGGCTTCTCCACCGGCAATGTGGCCGACCCTGGCCCACCATTCCTTCGTTTTTTCAGCTTCTGTTTTTGCCTCCATTTCTGCAGCTTCTTGCTGAAAACTGAAGCAGCAGACCAGAAACTACCTGCAATTTCTTTAAAATCTCTTCCTGAAGGTTTCTTTGTTTGCGAATCGAGATCTATGTGGTCTTTCATGGGCTTCAGCTCCTCCTCTTGCAGTTGCTCTGGCTCTATAACAATGGCTTCTGGTTCCAGTTCCTCTTCTTCAATAATTTCTTCAATTGGGTTTGCGTTGGAGTTCCTTGCAGTTAAAATGGGCTCGTCTAAAACCCTGATAATGTCTCCGCTCTCTGTTCCTCTCTCATTATCACTGTCGGATTCGATTTCTTCTTCTTCTTTAGACTCAAAAACTGTGTCGTTCTTTACACTGGAAGAAGAAATTCTGGACTCAACTTCAATTTCAGGACCTTTAAACGACTCCCTTTTAGAAGGGTTTCGCTCGTCGTCTTGATAAAAAAGCGACCAAAGAGTGCTACGAACCCTAACGTCGCAGGATTTTCTCTGCGGCTCAAAAACACCAGAGAATCCCTCGTTTTTAGAGGCAGAAAACGACTTGGTGCGGCGGAGCTCGGGGAAAAACGAAGGCTTAGAAGTACCGCTCCCACCAGAAGGCTTAAAAATGGCTTTAAGAGCAGCGGTGGCGGTGCTGGTAGTAGGGATGGGTGGTTTCCGGGAAGAAGAAGAAGCGGAGTTTGAAGAATGATCGAGCACGGCGAGGCGCTCGCAGAGGCATGAGGGACAAAAGCCGGTGAAATGCTCGTCGGGATGACGGTCACAAGAGGTCGAAGGACGGTGGGGCTGTGGCGGTTGTGGCGGCTGAAGTTGTGATGGTTCGGTGGTGGGATTCATAACCGGTGGTGAAATGTAATGCGCAGTTTGCTCATATTATTTTGAGCAAGTGTGAGAGAGAAGCAAAAGCAAATGCGCGATAGGTTAGAGAGAGAGAACTGTTTGGTTCCAACGGACAGTGAGAAAGCGAGAGAAAGTGAAGGGAGTGAGAGAGAAAAAAAAATGATGGAAGCAACGGGAAAATTAAAGAAAAGGAAACAAAAAGAGAAGAAAAGAAAATCTCGCCGTAGAATTACATTGCCCCACACAAACACTCCCTACTACTGGACTGGACCCTGTCTCTCTTTTTTCTCTGTCTACTGAGCTTTCTTTTTCTTTTCGGTTTCTGCTTTCTTTTGATTTGCTTTGCTTTGCTTTGCCTTGCCTTCTCTTCTCCCTCTTGGGGCACTCGGTCTTTGAAAGGACCATTTTGGGCCTACTGCCCTATCTATACCTCCGCTCTAATTAAGCCCAGCCTGTTTGACAATAGGGAATCCGTTCTATTTTATTTGGAATAAGGTTTGCTTAAACTAGCCTGGAGTATCTTAATCATTTCCTATTTTGGGTCATTAAATCATAATTTTTCTTTTTTCAAAAAATTCTAATGTCCATGAAAATAAATTAATCCATATATCAAAGAATTTGTAAAAATTTTAATCCAATTTATGAATTATAAACACCGGCAGGCGGCTTGAATTATTTGCTTCTAAATTATGGAAATGATGTTTTAATTTAGTCAAAATGTTAAAACCCTTTATTTTTTTATTATTTGGATAATATTTTTCTTTTGATGATAATGTTTTTTTCCTTTAATTTTGATTTAAAAAAATAAATTAATTAAGCTGGAAAGGATGCTTTCAATTTTCAAAGATTCCTGCCGAGAGAAAAAAGCAAAAGCAAACCACGCCATCACTAGAGGGAGGTGGAAATGCTTGCTTGCTGCTACTGAATTTAATTTAATTTTCTTTCTCACATTTCGCTTTCTTTCTTTTAATTTTCCCGGTCTTTCCTTTTTCTTTTTCCTGTTTGGGTTTCCTTTTTGTTTTTCCAATCTGAATCTACAGTTTTATGGTTTTCCCATTTGGATTTATTTTGGTTTTGTGATGAACTGAACAACTCTTGTCATAAACCCATCCACGTCATGTCTCACCTGTGGGTGAACATATTCTCTGTACACTCCTTATCATCCTCATAGATTGGATAATGATACAAACAAAAAACTCCAAAACCATGTAAAACGCTGTCGTTTTTTCTTTTTCTTTTTTGTAATTTTCTATTCTTAGCTTGCAAATTTTAGTCCTGAGTTTAGGTTTCACTTTTGTATTGGTGTAAAAAGGAACGTGAAAGATGACCTCAATATCAAAATACATACACTATTGGGGAATGACATTAATGCCTGCTGAAAGCTATAGGTTCCTTCAACCTAATCCTTTAAAGGGGAATTTTTTTTTCTTCTTTTTATTTTTCTTCTTTTTGGCTATTATAAATTCCCTTTTACAAAAATAGTGATTATTTTTCTTTCTTTTTCAATCATCTATCAAAATTTGGAACGTAATAGAGCCTTCACATTGCTTTCTCTCTAATTTCTTTCACACATCAATCCTAATAATTTTAAGGGCAGCGTCTCAATGCAAAATTAAGGAAACCAAAAAAAAAAAACTTCCATTTTATAAAAAATAAATTTTAAAAATATTTTAGAATTTGGGAAGGTCAAGATTCAACAATTGATATAAAGTGTGCACGAAAATAACGTTTTATAGCATTCGACAATAAAGCATTTGAATTAGTTTTTATAATATTTTATAAATTAGTGTCTTCTTCTTTTTCTTTTTTAAAAACCTTATTTTCCTTTTTATTTTTGCCATTACTTTACTACTTTGATACGAACATTGCAACTCACTCATGCGTCACTTCTTGTTTCCACTCCGCATTTGTCGGCTATTTTATTTCAAAAAGACCAAAGGGATTCAAATATTTTTAGTCTGAGGTTCAAGATTCTTTCTAAAAATAGAAAATTTCAAGTAGTTTATAAAATGCCAAATCTATATGCCACTTTATATTTGGACTGCACACAACTTACCTTTTTTTTAATCTTTTTAAATTATGGATTTAAAATTAATTTCATTTTTCACTCCTTGTATTAATATTAATCACACTTATTATGTCACACCCCAATTTTTAATGGTGCGATGGTTCTCGGGTCTAGATAGGCTTAAGATCACCGAACACCTTGTAAAACCCACAATACATACATTACTTATCTTGAATATTTGTTTAAGTGAGCCACAATCAATTATTTATTAAATTTTCAGTATCACTGAGAATATTCTTCCTCACATTCTATATAAACACATATTATTCTTTCAACACTGTTACAATAAAGCTTATACATCCAACACTAATATCATCCACAAAGATTCTATGGAGCAACTAGAGATTATATAATTTAACAACAATATTTACAT
>CANUEX010016182.1:0-25407 GCA_948099535.1 Jatropha multifida
CTAAAATTTAAACTAACATACTAAAAATTAATTAATCAAGCA
Source organism: Jatropha multifida (assembly GCA_948099535.1). Taxonomy (NCBI): domain Eukaryota; kingdom Viridiplantae; phylum Streptophyta; class Magnoliopsida; order Malpighiales; family Euphorbiaceae; genus Jatropha; species Jatropha multifida. The sequence continues at coordinate 43 of CANUEX010016182.1, forward strand.
TCTACCAAAATAATAAAATCAATCATCAAAATACTAACAACTAACCACAAATATTAAAATTCAACTACCTAATTAATTACTGACAATTAGCTAACTAATAAAAAATTAACACAATAAATTCTGAAAATAATAAAATTAGTACCCAATAAATATCAAAGTCCCGATAAATCTTTGAATCGAAGATTGAAGGAGGAGACGGTGGCCAGTAGCAAGCTGGGCTTACTGTGGTTGCTGGGACGGTGGCCGGCAGGAGGAGAGGAGCAGCTGGAGGTGCAGTTGGGTTCGGTTCGCGCATCAAAGGGAGGAGCTGGGTCGCACGATGGAGGAGGAGGAGGAGCAGTGGCCGCGCGAGGAGGAGATGGTGGCCGGCCTGACGTGGTGTTGCGATGGTGGAGCTGCTGTGGCTGTCCGACAATCGCAGAGAGGGAGATAGAGGCAGATAGAGGGAGAGAATGGCAAGGAGACCGAAGGAGAGAGAGAGGGCTGGAGCGGTGCCAGCACGGGACGAGGCTGGCGGTGGTCTGCTGAAGCTCTGGTGGCCGGTGCAGTGGAGAGAAGCCGAAGACAGGGAGAGAGAAAGAGAGAGGGAGGGTTGAGTGATTGTGAGAGAGAGAGGTGAGTTGTTGATGAAGAAGAGAGGAAATAAAAAGAAAAGAGAGAAAAGAAAGAAAAAGAAAAAGAAAAAGAATAAAATAAAGTTAAAATTATTGATAAAAAAACAAATTATCCGACGATGGTTTGTTGGGGTGAAAAACACAGTAACGCATAGTGATTATAAAAAATATCCGACTCGGGTCTAATTTTAATTAATTCGGTCTAATAAAAAAAAATTGATCCGATTTTTATTTGATTAACGGTTACTCGATTAATTTTAGGGCGAACCAAAATGATTTTCGGTTCCAATAATATTATGTGGCGTAATATTATTGGGTAATAATTTAACGATTAAATTTAAATGAGAATTATTTTGAAATAAAAATTTCGGAGTATTACATTTATCTCAAAAGTTTATAATTTTTTCTTTAGTTTTATGATTTTCTTTATTTATTTTTAGTTGTTCATTTTTTCTAACCAATGGTTAGTTAGAAATTTTTTGCTAGTTAGAATATTTTTTATGTTACATATTACATAGCATATATGAATTTGTTACAGTATTTAATTTTAATTAACACAATTTATTGAATTATTTTAATGGTATCTAACTATAAATGGCATCCCACCAAACTTTATTGCGGCTTGGTTTGATTTAGTTTTATTGATTAAATAGTTTGGTTTGAGTTGAAAAATCTATAAACTATATACCTGGTTTGGTTTAAATTTTTTTTCTCAAATTGCCGAAAAATAAACCATTTTACGGTTTACCCCCTATCTATGCAAAACGTGTGAGAATATGACTAGTTTCAATTTCAAATTAAAAATTAATTTTAACAACCTAGTTATGAGCAATATAATTCGTTAATAATAAAATTAAGTATTACAAAACTCAATCATATCAGACATAGAGCTTACTATCATAATTAATATAAAGTTCTTTGATGTTTTAACAACAAAAGCATTATCTATAGTTTTTTGAATAATAAAACTAAAAGTAAAAAAAACAATATTAAATTTTTTTCTTGAAGATGACGTTGACAGATATAAATTTTTATAGTATCAATTGGTCCTTTAATTGATTTGGACGACAAGATAACTTTTTCAAATCTTCTATGCTTGTATTGCTTTTCCAAAACTTATTGCAGATGACGGATATGGATGAGTTCATGCGACTATACATTAATAGCATCAATAGAGGGATGGACCGCACTATTAAGCTCCATTGATGAAAAATACATATTTAATAAACAAGATCTAAATTCTCCAACCAAGTAAAATCAAATATCATACCTTTTAACAACAAACCTTCATAAAGAAAGAATTAAACCCTCACAAAAAAAGGAACAAAAGTAACTTCAAATATAGAGACAAAGCAACAATAATAAGAAAAACAGATTTATCAGAAAAAAATAGATTTAACTTTATTAAAAACAAATAAAAGATCAGGAGTGAGAAGAAAAAGAAAAGTAGGGGCTTACCACTAATTAATCGGTGGCAGTCCCAAACAAAAACTAAGATTAGATAGACGAGAGAGAAAAAAAGGATGAGAGAAACCTTGAATCCCATAATTTTAACAACCTTGTTAGTTAAGTAAAATAAAATATAAGCTACTTATAATTTGAATTATTGATTGAAAGAATATTTTACAAGACCAGGGATATGAGTATTCATAAAATAGTCATCCCAATCAATAGATTTAGGGTTGAAGAAAAAGTTGTCCATCTCTGCACCATTATCTTTAGCTTCCATTAGTAACTTATTTGTGTTTGAATCATCAAAGCTGCAAGGAAATGGAGAATTAATGATTAATCATATTAGAAAAGCTATATATTAAAAAAAAAAGAATTTAACTTTCAATATATATGTAGCAGCAATTACATACATTCCTTGAAAAAATAGATATGGCCGATAAATATCAACGAATCTTATCACACGATTGATTCTTCTGTTGAGGGTGTTATACGTGCCTTGAAAACAATGGCAAGATATGGTGTCTGCAAATTTTAGTACCTGCAATTGTTTTTTTAATTATAAATCTAGGAAAAAATTAACATATCCAAGTATCTATTCCCATCCGGAACTATCAGATTGTACAGACATCCAACTTAACTCGTATATGTTAAGTGAAAAAACCTGAAGAATTACAAAGGAAAATTGTGACAAACCTTTAACAAAGGCCAATAACGAATTGCTATATAACTATGAAAGCTAGCCATGGTAGTCAAAACTGTAATTTTGGCAACTTTGATAGGCTTTCCATTTTGGCGGATCCATGGTTTGTTTGTGAAAAAAGAATACATGTAATCTCTAATTTTGGAGTTTTTCAATGGATTTCTTGCTGACGATCCTATATGATAAATTACATCGCAACGACTCATCATTGCTATTATTATTGCATTCACCACCATGTCTGCTGGTATCTGCATATGTTAAATCTAACAATTGATAAATTCTTGAAAATATTTAATAATAGCATAATGCATAAATTTGATCTTAAACTTTGACCGACTATTTTTGTAGCCTCTTGAATTTTGCGAGGGTTCAATGTGATCTTGAACTTTTACATTTTAATAATAATTATACTCTTCGTTGAAATGAAATATCTTTTCAGGCGGTTCAATAATGACCTTGCACTTCTGCATTTTTTTTTTAGTGACGGACATAGTTATTGTTGAAATATAAAAGTGTAAGGTCATGATAGGTTTTTCGTAAAAATTCGAGAGACCACAAGGATAATCGCCGGAAATAAATGATCAAATTTATGCATTTAGAGGAAATTTTGGTTTTGCTCACCACATCAACCATTGCTGTAAGATCGGCAACAAAGAATGGCAGTTCTCCCCTGCCATAACTAGTAATCAATGCATCAAGTGTTCTGCAACCACGCAGATAAAATATATAATGTACAATTAATATATCAACTACAACCACGCAGATGTACAATTAATATTCTTGATAATTACCTTGCACCTTCAATCCAACCAGGGAAGGGTTCTTTGTAAGTACTAGTAACTATGGTAGGACGTATGATCACCACAGGCAGATTTTCTTTCAACTGTCCTACGATCATTTCTCCCATTGCCTTAGTAAATACGTAAGTGTTGGGCCATCCATACGTTTTCGCTCTAGTAATAACAATTTAACATAAAATTAATTTTAATCTTTATAATTAGTATAAAGATATAGAGGGTGAAAATTCTCGGATTCGAATCCTCTTTATCACTGAAGTTACTATTTGAAAGAAAAGGCCACTGACTGGAGGGGTGAAGTTTAATTATAAATTATACCTTTTGATGCCCATATCTCTCATGGCCTTTTTAATGTCTGCTTCAGTAGCTTTCTCACTTTGAAGTTGATTTAATTTTTCATCAACCAATTTCTTTTCTTCCTCAATGTTTAATCTTAAGACACCATTGAGTGTCTCGCCCAATTGATATGGTTTCTCCATTACAAACCCAGAACTTTCCCCACAAACATAAGCTGCAAACACAAAAACTTTTGATTTTGGATCATTACTAAGTTTTATTTCATAAATTAATGAGAGATTATATTTTTTTTATCAGCAAAATAAATTAATTTTATTAGAAATCCAGAAAAAATTTATCAAATTTCAGCAATAATCCAAAGTCAATAGACTCCTACATTACAGCCAACCTAGTAGAATGATAAGTAAACTCATTGAGAAACTTATTTTTAAAATTTAAACAAAAAAAATATATTACAAAACAGAAGCTTATTCTTAAAATTGGAATAAAGAAATATTTTGCAACGAACTCATTTTATATATTAAGAAGATATAAGACAGATACAATTTTTCAAATCATAAACTGCAGAAAGGATATCTTTTAATCTAAACTAAATTCAGGAAAAAAAAAGTGACATTATCCACATATTTCTTTACTAATATATTAGCAAAATAGTTTACCGATCTTAGAATCAACACAAAACTAATATTTGATAATAACTTATGGAATTCAAACCTGTAGATACATGGATAAGCAGTTTTAGCTTGAGACAATTTTTGGCAAAGCACAAAACATTCTTTGCTCCCATTGTATTGGTACCAAGTGCAACATCATATCTGCACAAAAAAGAAAAATAATATTAATAATTTACTGAAAATTTAAAATAAAAAGCAATAGAATAAAATAACAAATAAAGTGAAAGATCAACCGTTAAATGAATTACCTCTCATCAAATCTGGTGGTGGCTGCAAAGTTAAGCACAAAATCCAAATCATTAATCATTTCTTCTCTCAAGGAAGAGTCTTTCACCCCCAAGTCTTCATAAAAAACATCACCAGCTACAATACCAATCTTTTTTGCAATAATAGAATTTAGATTTGCACCAAATTTTTCCTTTGCAACTCTAAACAAGTCCTTCCTTAATACCTATAAAATAATTAATATATTAAAATTAATACAGTCAGTCATACATATAATTATGAATATTTTAAAAATTAAAAAAAAAATTATAATTATACCCTCTATATTTTACATAAAAAACTACTTTACCTTTGCTTTTCTTAAAATAAACTGTTATACCCTATATTTTGAATCTATTATATTATAATGTCCTTCTGTCTAGTTTTATGATTTTAAAGTACAAGTCAATGGAGAATTTAACGATCTAAGGAGAGAGAAATTAATTTTTTTTTTGCTAAAATAACCCCAGAAGTTTTTAACTTGTGTGTTTATATAGATAAACTAAAATTAAAAGATGGAAACCATTGTAAATTTTATCTCAGACCTGTTGTTTTACACGGGAATTTCTTTGTTCTTTTGCTTTTGAAATGAAACTAAGAATAAATTGATTATATAGACTTTTGTTTAAAGGGCAACAAAATATAACGAATCTTAATGAAATGCTTGAGAGATTGTTTTAAACAAGTCCTTTTAAGCTGGGCATCAGATGCAATAGAGTAGTACAGTGAAAATCAATTGGGAATGATAATGACGAAGTAAGGAAGAAATTGGGTAATCGAGATGAATGAAAAACTAGAGAATATTGATAACTCCATGGAGGGAGAGCGGTAGAAGAACCATTTTCTACAAAATTCCAACTTGCGTAACAGACCTGAGCTTTCACCTGGGTTTTGCTTTTCTTGTTAGGTCTCAACCGGTTTCTTCCCACCTATATACTCGATTCGTTGCACTGAATTCACCAAATCGTACCGGCACTGGCACCTTTTAGATGGGTATTTAACATCCTAAACCAAGTTTCATCTTATCTAAAAAGCTAAGATTATCATAACAATTTGTTTTTAAATTGAGATTTTGGCTTTTGGGTGAGTTTTGAAAGAGGAGAAAAATTAGACATGGGATAGGTGGAATCAAGGTTAACAGTGTCATTTTATCTGCATTTAACGTTGAAAATAACTAAAAAACGACAGAAGGGCAATTCACTATAACGGACGGAATCAAAATACGAGGATAGAGCAATCCATTTTTTAAAATATGAAGGTAAAGTAATTTTTTTTATAAAATATAAGAATATGATTATAATTTTTTTTTAAATAATTACCTCCTCGTAGAAACGCTGATTTGCAGAAGTAGTATCTGCAGCTCTTAAAAGAAGATAAAGCTTTTTCACATTTGGCTGAACCCTTAATATCTTCTCCACAAAAACTGCATCCATTTAATTAGAGAAGAAATTAATTCAAATGTAAACATTTCTTGCTCCCCATTCTTGAAATTTTTCAACTTTTATAATTAGAGAAACTGAAAAAATATCTTATATTATAAAATATATTATCTGCACTGAGTAGAGAGAGAACATATGTACTCTTTGCAAGAAATCCAGTTGCACCAGTGACTAAAACAGTCTTGTTCTCAAGAAACTCAACAAAACTTCCCAGCTCCATTGCTACACAAGACTCACAATTGAAGATGATAGGTTTAATGTCAAAATTACATACAATTAAGTGTGTTGTACGTAGTCTTTGATACATATTTATAGGAGATATATGCAAGCACTGACAGAGGGAGGGGTCGCGGCCCACACTAGTAGACCAATTTCATAAGTTATTCATTTTGATCTTAGATTTTTTTTTATTTAATTTTAGGTTCTTTAATTTAGTTTCGGTTTGATTTTTAATTTTAATTTTAATTTTATGGTTGATCTTTTTCTACAAATATAAAAACATCCACATAAGTATTAAAATATATAGTAGTATTATAAATTTATAATCAATTGTTTATTATTAGTTTTTTTTAAGAGGAAAAACTCGAAACTCTATTTATTTGAGAGATAAATAGAGACCAAGCATGTAGTTATACCATCCCAAACATAGTTCCTAGTATAATATAGTAACTCTAACCAAAGTATGAGCTCCTATATTTGCTTGTCTCCTAACTCTTTTAATAGAAATATTAGATCTTTGCCTTAACAGTAACTTACAATCACTAATTATTGCTACCAATTTTGATAAATCTAAATCATTTGACGTTATAAGAGAAATTAAACACTGTGAATCTATAAGAGAAATTAAACACTGTGAATCAATAAAATGCATCTTGGAATTAAGAAATTATTTTTTAACCAACGTAGATAACTCCTTAATGCAATTGCTTCCACCATTAGGGGGTCCATGTACTGTTCAAAAAAACCAGAGAAAGCCTGCAAGAAATCACCCTCTTCAGATTCAAAAATAACTCCATAACCACCACAGTGTAGCTCCTAAAAGACTGCACCATCCGTGAAAGATTGCCAACTATTTCTATGCTGCATCGTTGAAAGATGATTGATTTGCAAGTGAAATCTTTTAGGTATGAAGTTAACCGCATTTGCATTCTCGCCATCTCCTCTATTTCGTTGTAAAGCACAATGCATAGGTCTATGTTGAGCATCGATCCATTCATAAATAAGTTGATTTGCATGCAATATAATTAGATGTGGCTTCCGTTCCTCATTCCACCATACAATTCTATTTCGAGCCTGCCATATCTTCCATATGAGCAAGACACCATATGCCACTTGGGCAGAGTTGAGTTCTTGAATTACAAGCATAAAAAATGTTTAAAAGGAAGCATATCAAGTGGAACATTCAGCTCACTTAATCTCCAAACTTCTTGCACCTTTCAACACCCTAAAAGAATAAAGTTTATATCTTCATCCGCTTCGATCCATTCCTTAATAAGTTGAGTTGCATGCAATATGATCCAATGCGGCTTTTGTTCCTCATTCCACCATACAATTCCATTCTAGGCCTCCCATATCTTCCATATGAGCGAGATAGTATATGCCACTTCGGTAGAGTCGAGTTCTTGAATTACCTATGTGAAAAATGGTTAAAAGGAAAAATATCACGTGGAACATTCAACCCATTTAATGTCCAAACTTCTTGCACCTTTCAACAACCTAAAAGAATACGGTTTATATCTTCATCCACTTCGATCCATTCCTAAACAAGTTGAGTTGCATGCAATATGATCAGATGCTGCTTTCGTTCCTCATTCCACCATGTGATTCCATTTCGAACATCCTATATCTTCCATATGAGTGAGACAATATATGCCACTCAATATTGTTTTACACAGACAACATTGCTTCACACAGAATATGGTTTATATCTTCATCTGCTTCACACAAACAAAATTGCTTTGGTATTTGCAAGCCCCTCTCTACCAATTTAACTTTAGTAGGAATGACCCCTCTCAATACTCTCTAGATAAACTCTCTAATCTTAGGAGGAACTTGTATTGTCCCAATCTTCTTCCACATGTCACCTTCAAACCTCTCTCCTCCCCTTCCTAGCCTGCAAGCAACAATAGTATCTAATCGCATCGTATACCTTCCATTCTTATCAAAATGCCAATAATGCAATCTTCTCTTTACTGAATTCCCAGAGGAATATTTAGTATAGCTCGAATATCATTTGTATTAAGGAGCTCTGTCACCTTGGTAGTTTTTCGACCCCTATTATCTTTATCTATAAGATCACACACACTTAAATCGGGATATATAAAAGTCATTCCATCTTCCACTTAAAAAGTCCTTTCCCTAGGTATCCAAGGATAAGACCAAACAATAATCTTTTCTCCATTGCCCACTTTTCAATGAAACCCTAGTTTTAATATATCCCTAGTCCGTAGAACATCCCTCCAAGTAATATTGATATTGCTTTAAAAAACAATAGGGGAAAAAAATCCTCTTCTAGGAAGTATTTAGCTTTGAAAACCCTATAAAGAAGATTGTTGGGTTCAGATATTATTCTCCACCCCTGCTTGCTTAGCATAGCTATATCAAAACAATTTAGGTCTCAAAAACACATTCCATCGTCTCTTTTTCTTTGACACATCCTATCCCAAGAATACCAGTGTCATACCCCAATTTTTAATGGTACGACGGTCTTAGGGTCTAGGAAGGCTTAACGCCATCGAGCACCTCGTAGAACCCACAACTCATACATTACTTATCTTGGTTATTTACTTGAGTGGGCTACAATCAATTTATTTACTTCTATCAAATTCTCAGGATCATTGAAAATATTCTTCCTCACATTCTATATAGACATATATTACTCTCTCAATATTGTTACAATAAAGCTTACACATCCAATACTAATATCATCCACAAAGATACTATGGAGCAATTAGAGTTCAATAAATATTTACATTGATCACAGGTTTCTTGCTGAAAGAAGGAATCAAGAAGCTGATGGACCAGGATCACCTCTACCTGAAACCATAAACGCTTGATTGAGTCGTCAACTCAATGAGATTATAGTGTCATAAGGTAGTATGTACAATGAAAAGTATCTCAAGGTTCAACATTTATAGCAATACCAGATGGTAGTCTATTATTAGCTCACCAAAAATAAATTCGTATGAAAGGATTCATAGTAATCGGATTAATATCACATATGAGATATTAAAGGGTTTCATAGTAATTAAATCAATATTACAAATGAAATATCAATGCGGATACATAGTATTCGGATCAATGTCACAAATGAAATATCACTAATATGACAGATTATCACATATATAGCACTGAATAAAACATATGACTATGTATATTCCAGCGCTATCACACATTTTACATATTAGGGCAATAACTTCTCTCTTTTATCACAAATCTCTATGTGCACATAGCCTGATGGTATAGTCAAGAATGGGATTTTATCATATTGGCTAACAAATGGCTTGGTCCAATAAAAAAAGGGCATAGAGGCCAAATAGATTTCAGAATTCACAATTTCAATAATGTAATAAATAAATAATTTCAATACTGGCAATTGTATGTATTTGATCAAAAGTTCCAATACAATAAGGAAGAGTTAGACATTATAATTCACCTTGAAAATGATAATTTGATTCCTCTTGATCACTTATAATTTTAAAATGATTCCGTAGTAATCCTCGACCTATACTCACAATTAAACATATATTTTACTTTTAGTTTGCTTCTAGTTCTTTATTGACATTCAAGGTTTTTTAATATTTTTATTCATTAAATTTAAAATCTGAATTTTTAGGGATAGAAATTATGCATATTAAGCTTTATGTTCATTTACTATATACTCATGTTCATATCTAACTCACTCATGTTTTAATATTCTCAATTTAGTGCAAATCTAATGAAAAATAATTTTTTGCACATGAGCAGTATGTGTTTATCTAATTGAATATTTATCTTCTCATATCTATTTATTCTAAAATTTTATCAGGTAGTTGTTAACATCTCAAGGTACTCTCATATTAAATGTTGTGAATTTTGGAGTTCATTAACCTATTTAAATAAATTAATTACAAATCCAAAATTTTTAGCTTTCTTATACTGAGTAGTTTTCTTCATTTTATTAGTATTTTCAATTTCTATCATTATTTAGACTTTTCCTTTTATAACAACCTCACTAACATATTAGACTGTCTTTCTGCAAAATTTCAATAATTTTTAAAATTCATTTATATATTTATTTGAACAAAATATAGTGGTTGAAATTAAGCAATCTCATAAAAAACAGTTTGGAAAAAATAAAATTTTTCTTGCTTTTATATGTTTAATTACTTTCTATCTAAAATATTTTCTACATATTGAATTGTTACTTAATGTATTGTAAAGATAAATTTTAAAATTTAATTCATCAAAATAAAGATTAAAACTTAGAAAATGTAATTTAAAATCTAAGACAAAATTTTTGGATTTCATACATTTCTTTACTCCCTTATGTTTTTCTCTTCCTTCCTATCACTTGTTGGTTTAATCCCTCCTTAGAACACTTGTATGTTTCTAATATTTTTTTTAAATAATCTTAGAAAAGTAGGATATTTATAGAGAAATAAATGAAATGGAAAAACTAAGTTTGAAAATGAAGATGTGAATGAAAGAAAATGCGGTATTTTCTCTAATACACTTGTCTTCCCTTTTCTTAATTTGGATGATGAGTCACTTGGTATTTTGTGATGATTGATTTCTAACAATTACAAAATTGACTGAAAAAAAATGTGAAAGGAAGAAAATCAACTTGAAAATGTGAAAGGGAGAAATCAAATTTGAAATGAATGTGTGAATTAGTGAAAATATGATCTCTTCTTTAATACACCTATCTCCCTTTTATTAATTAGAGATTGAATTTTTTGATATCTTATAACAAATAATAGAAAGAAGAAAATGAAATGGGAAAACTAGGTCTAAAATGAAATTATAAACAGGTGAAAAGATGATTAGTTCTTTAGTACACTTATTTTCATAATTTAGAAGGATGAATTATGTATTGTGTTATGTAAATATTATGCAGCCACTTCTAAGGATAAAATTTTCCTCATCCCCTTTAGTTACTTTGGTTAAGTAGTAGTCTAGATGTCTTTTTTGGTCATTTCATATTTTTCTTACTTAAACTCATTTGATTTAGAGTTTTATTCATTTAATTCTTATTATAATATATGTATATGCATTTATGTTATTATATATCTATTAGTTTTCGGAGTTTCTATATGCCTTACAAATTTTATTTTCTTGCATTTTAGTAATGTTTGAAATAGGTTTCATATTTTTAAAATTCTCATTTATTATTTATTTACTTAATTTACACAATATTTAAAATATAATACTTTCTTTGAAAATTAAGGTGTTACAGCTAGTGAGTACCCTTCCCCTCTCTACTAGACTTAGTATTTCACCAAAAGGAGTTCATTAATTTTTGAAGCTCAGTATAAGAAGCTAAAGGAAGAAGAAATACACTCATATTATATGAAGAAAGAGCCTGGGAAATAAATTTTAGTAGAATTTCTTTACTCGCCCATAAAAGAAGCATAGGATTCTAGTTAGTGATCCGACTCCAAAGACGATCCCTGAGGATATTAAAAATTTTCTTCTTACTGCCCTATAAGTGAGGGTAGACCCAAATATTCCCCCCTTCTAAAGAATCATGGACTCTAAGAATTTTAGTTAACATATCTCTATGTGATGCTGTGATATTGGGACTAAACATAATTTTTTATTTTTGAAAGTTTATAGCTTGTCTCAATGCTATCTCATATTCTTTTAAAATACTTTTAATTCTACTTCATTTTCATAGATTGGCCTTAAAGGAAAAAATGGAATTGTTTGCAAATAAAAGATGGGATACTCTTGGACATCTTATACCTGCCCTAATACCATGAATCCAACCTCTGGTTTTAGATTCTTCAAAACCAAAGATAAACTTTTAGCTCATATAATGACTAAATATGGAGATAGAGGATCCTCTTACCTTAACCCTCTTTTTAGAATTATAGGTCCTATTTGCTCACCATTCAATAACACATAATAATGAACAGTAATCACACAAAGCATAATCCACTTAATCCATTTATTAGGAAAACCCATCGTAATCATCATACGTTTTAGAAAATCCCAATTTACCCTATCATAGGCCTTAGAAACATTAATTTTCAAAGTTGCAACACCTGCCTCCTTATAATTCATGCATTTCATATTATGCAACATTGTAAAGGCCACAAAAATATTTTCATGAATAACTCTCCCCAGGACCAAAGTATATTAACTTTGAGAAATAAGTTTAGTTAAATCTTCTCCAAACAATTAGCTAATACTTTTAAAGAATTTTATAAAGGACATTACATAACGCTATAAGCTTGAATTTCTTAATAGTCTTCAGACTATTAGATTTGTGGATTAGAACTGTAAGGGTATTTTCATACACTGACTCCAAACACCAGAGGAATTGTCTGCTTTGGATTAAGTCAGCTCCATCTCATTCTGGAATTACAAGACATGCACGATTTTGTCCTACAAGTGAAATGCGAAACTTCCCAAAAAGTCACCCATCCTAGGACTTAACCCTGAAATTCTTCTAACACTCTAAGTCATTCTACCAAAAGGCATCTCTGTTGATTAATTTTTCCTTTTTGATATATAATTCGATTCATTCCTATGTCCCGCATTCCACTACCCTAGTTAGCCTACCATCATAGAAGCTAGCTAAGAGCTTTGCTCTACCCGCCCTCTTAGGATCATTTTACCGGTTTGGGATGTCAAAGGCCTACCAGCTTTCGCATGGTTTGTCCTCGAACCATACATCTACTGGAGGGGGTTTGGCTTTGATAGCGATCTATCATGCCCTAACCCTAACCATCAGGAGAATTATTCACTTTAGATTAAGGCAGCTGCATCCCATATTGGATGCAAGACACACACGGTTTTGTCCCACAAGTAAAATGAGAAACTTCCGAAAAAATACCCATCATAGGATTTCCGTTAAGTGAGCACATTTAACCCTGGAGTTCTTCCAACTCTCCAAGTCATTCCACCAAAAGGCACCTTTAATGATTAGTTTCTCTCTTTTCGATATATGATCTGATTCATTCTGTCATTCCACATTCCACTACCCTAGCTAGCTTGTCATCCTAAAAACTAGCTAGTAGCTCTCTATCTGCTCTCTTAGGATCGCTTTGTCGGGTCGAGATGTCACAAGTATCATTTAGAGAATCAGGAAAAATACCTCTATGGAGCAGTCTCGATAGCCATTAACTGCATCCTTTCCTATTATATACCAAAACTTTTGAAGAAAAAGGTTCATTTAGCCTATCAAGACTTGGAGGTTTATTCAGATGCATTTGCATAACTGCCTCTTTGAATTTGTCATCTCGAAACGGTGCCAACATCTATAGCCATTACTTTTTGCTTTATAAGTCCCATTACCCACTAAGTCATGGTTACACTCCTTTCATACAAACATTCAAAATAATTTTTAAAAATTCCCTAAATCTCAAATCTGTCTTCAACCCAAATCCCTGCTGCATTTTTAATTTGCTGAATGAGGTTCGTGGCACGTCTACCTTTTGCAAAAGCATGGAAGTATTTGGAATTATGATCACATACTGGAGCCAAAATGCCTTTGCTTGCTGGTGAATTCTCATCTCCTCCCTCTCCAGAATCAAATTCCATTCTTGCCTTAATGCATTTGCCTCCGCACAGTTCAATGAGTCTTGTTACTGTTCCTACAAACTCCTAATAATTCATTTTTTAACCCACTCCTCTTTTTCCTTTGTGACCTTATTTAGCCAACTTAGAAACACAGTTCTACTTTCTATCCATTATCGCATCTATGCCATTTGCACCCTATCCTATCCTAATTACCTCCTCTAGCTCGTCGCCAAGTAACCATGAATTATCGAACTTAACGCATCCCCTCTTGTTTCTAAAAACATCAATAAAAGTTTGAAATAAAAGGGGGTTTGTGGTCTGATATTGGCACCACTAAAACTCTTTAATTGTTGTCATAAAAAATCTCAAACGAACTTTCAGTTACAAAGCAACAATATAATCTTTCTCTAATATGAATTACACCATCTTATTTTTGTTTCCAGGTGAATCAAGGTCCCAAAATTGGAGCTTCAAGTAATTCACAATTTGCAATAGCCTACTGAAAGTCATTGAACAAAAAACTAGGTTGGATCAATCTGCTCTCTTTCTCATCTTGATGAATAATATCGTTATAGTCTCCCAAACAGAGCCACGATATTGTATCCTTGAGCCTAAGAGCTCTCAAAATATTCCATGAAGCTTGCCTTTTACTTCTATCTGGATATCCATAGAATCCGATTACTCTATAAGCATGTCCCTCATACATCAAATTGCCATCAATAAAATTGTTCGAATATCTAGTAATTTGGAAATTCAAGCTATTGTTTTTCCAAAGCATAGCCAAACCCCCACCTCTTCTAATCATATCCTCCACAAAACAATTAGTAAAACCACTCTTTGGCGACCTCCACCACCTCAATCTCATGAGCTAATGTTTTGATCAAGAACACCAAGTCAGGAAAGTAATGAAAAATGAGATCACTTCAAAGCTTGAACTACTCGAGGTCGTCCTAAACCTTGACAGTTCCAGTTAAGGCACTTCATAACGATCTGCTGTCCTAGCTCCCAGGATTAATCATTATTGTATTCTTTAAAGCATCACTAGAATCTGAATTACTAGAAACTGATATTGTTGTATTATCACCCATTCTTTGCCTTTTGTTACCATCTATAGGCTTTGCAACTCCTTCCTTTTCCAGTTGACCTATGCTAACATGAGTTAGGTTCATATCAAGGTCCATACTATTTACTACTTCTCCATGCATAACTGAATGAAGGTTCCATGCAACAAAAGATTCCTTAGACCCATCCTATTTTGGATTCGCATCACTCTCCCTTTGTGCTTGCTAGTACTAACTCGTAGATTGTGTCAAAGGGTTTCCCAATTCAGTTCGGAGCCAACCACTTATTCTCAAAACAACCCTATGTGGAGGAACTTTGATAGTATCATCCCAAAACAGCTTCAAATCCTCCTTTCAATGGTGCAACCTCAACTCATAAAAACTATCGAGATGTCCCAACCTGCCACAAAGCCCACAAAACATTGTCAGACAACTGTACCTAAATTGCACAAAGAAAACTTCTCCATTTTGTGCCACAAACTTCTTTTTATGTCTTCATGGTTGCGTCACGTCAAGGCTAACCCTTATCCTTGTAAATTTTGGGCATTAACCAACCGAATTTTAGGATCATATTCTAGAAAGGTTCCTATAAATTTTCCCAATACTTGCATAACCTGCTCTGTCACAAATCTAGGGGGCAAATCGTAAAACTGAACCAAAATGTTTACATGCAACAACAGGACTATGAGTGGATCTTTGTTTGTCTTTTATCACATACGATATATTTATTCATGTAATTATACTATTTTTTGTGTTTCTTTAATCAGTTTTATTTCTTATTCTCCATACGAATGCCAAATATACTTTGACTTCTCTTAACAAAAGATACTTCCCCTTGAGAGAAAATCCTGGAACTTTGTCATTGTATTTAAGTGCCCTGCATATTGCTAATTATATTGGTTTGGAACACATGTACAACTTTCAATAGAATGATGGATTGTTTCACTGGTAGTATCTAAAGTTAGAGAGTTTATACTTCGTCAGTTTCTCCAATTCTTAATCCATGTGCTCTTTTCTATAAAAGTAACATAGACTCATTTATAATGCAATCATCTAAGAGTAAAACACATCTAATTGATAAAAAAAAAATCACAAATTTGTGATATACTACACCGTTTCATATTAGGATAATGGTTCTTAACTCAAGTTGATCGAGGATTATTGAGGAATAAATATTCAGTTTATCCTTAGCCAAGTAAAATGTTATTTATGTTACCATTCAAAATTGATAGATTTTAGAGAGATTTAAAATTTAAATTTTAAATTTGTATCTCTCTTCATTAAATAGCCCTAAATAAAGTAGCAAGTGGGTTACATTTTCAATGCTAACATTAATTATTTCCTTTCACTTTTTTTAGTTATATATATATATATATATACACACACACACATCTCACAAAAAAAAAATCAATGTTTCATTCAGTTATATATATTGTATTGTTAAACAACTCACCAATGCTCACACATATATATTATTGATCCACACATTGCTATTCATATATTTTCCAATTTTGTTAAATGGAAAAATGAGGAAAAAAAGGCAAAAAATAAAAAATGACAAAAAGAAATTAATCCTAGGATTAATCTTTGTAACTAGGTTGGGCAACTTTCATTTATGTCATGCAAGCTAAAATCCCTCATCAATTCATTTTGACCAAAATAGCTAATATATAGCATTTTCTGTATGTATTGATGAACGCTAATTAGAACCTAAAAAAGTATAATGTGAAAGGCAGATGATACAATTATTTGTATATGAACCATCTAAAATATCTTAGTGTTGGATTACGCGGCTAAATCATCTGTCTCTTCAATAAATTTTAAACACAAATCAATTACACTCTTTCATTAATCGAGTTAGGTGGTCAATATGAGTTAAGTTTGATAAATATGCATTCACTTAACTTGATATACTCAAATCAACAATTTCAATAAAATGGAAAGTGAAAATAAAGAAGTGAAACATGAAGGAATCTATCATAGGACCAATCTTTATAACAAAATCAAGCAATCCGTGCTTGTGCCATCTGAGATAAAATCCCTCAACCATTTACTTTGAACAAAATATTTAATGTATAGTGTTTTCCATGTGTATTGATGAACCTTAATTGAAATTTAAAAAAATATAATATGGAAGGCATGACACAATTATTTGTATCTAAATCAATTAAAATATTTTAGTGTTGAATTAGACTGCTAAATTATTTGTCTCTTCAATAAATTTTAAATACAAATCAATTATACTCTTCCATTAATCGAGTTAGGTTATCAATACGAGTTAAGTTCAATAAATATATATTCACGCATCTTGATCCACTTAAAATCTAGAATTTTGAGTTAGATAGTCAATATGAGTTAATTCGTCGTTTCACTCCAACGTGCAGGAGACCGACATTTTACTTGTTCTGCAAGCTAATATTATATAGCTTACTGAAAAATGCAATCACAAGTCCGTCTACCAACAACAAATACAAGTTAAAATTTGATAGTTATGCATTCATCTAACTTGATTCATTCAAATCAATAATTTTGTTAAATTGAAAAATAAAAAAAGCGAAAAATAAAAAGAACAATACAAGCAAGAGCTGTTCTTCGGACCAATTACTATAGCCAATTACACTTATGCCATCTAAGCTAAGAGTCCTCACATATTCATTTTGATCAAAACAAATAATATATAATTCTCTCTGTATATTGATAAAATCATTCCAAGATAAACGGGCATGTATCCATTCTTAGGCCCAACACAATTACATGCATCAAGCATGTGATGTTGATTTGCTATGGGGACAATATAATTGTTAATTATTGGTTTTGACAAAAATATTTAATACATTAATGATGAGCCATTATCACTAATTTTTTTTCTTATACCACTGCTAATTGTGAATCGATTTTCCCTCCAAAAACTCATTGATTTTCCCTCCAATTTATCCCTTTAAAACAACTCAAGGTTATAAATGTCTTTTTTTATGCAATGATCTAGGATCATTATGAGTCATTTAGCACTACTCTTCATAATATTTGTCGCAATTGAAAAAATAATTTCTTCTAAAATATTTGTCACATTTGTGATTTCAAGAAATAATTTTTTTTTCTATATTTACCCTTATATATGACCAATAATTATTATTTCAATTTAATAATTTTTTTACACAAAGCAATATATAAAAAGAAAATAAACTATATTTTAGAAACAAATCCAAAAAGAAATATCTACTATATTTTTGAGATAGAAGAGTGTAAAATCCATCTAACAATTATTTATGAAATTTGACCGGTATGGGTAGGTTACATGTAATTATTATTGGGATGGTCTTTTAAATACGGTTTTGTTTGTTAGTATGTCTCGTCTAAAATACTTATATATCTCAGTTTGTAAATGACTCTTGACCCCAAGTCTCTCCCATGCACTTAATTAGTATAAATGGCTTACTAGACCAACTTTTCAATGGGTCCATGATCTTGACAATGGATTTGAAAGGTATAAACTATAAAGAGATTTTGGTTTTTGATGTTCACAATGCTAAAAGAAGATAGAGATTGTGAATAAGATTTTTATTATTAATTTTTATAAGATAATTTTGTCATTTTTTTAATAAAAGTACACCTTAAATTAAACTAACTTGATGCTTCAATTAATTTTACACAAAGCAATATATAAACATATTAGAATTACTATTTATAGTACCATTATGTATTTATACTATATAAATGTGGAAATATGGAGAATAATGAAATTTTCGATATCACCTTAATTGAAATTTAGAATATTCTAAAATAGCATTAGTTGTAGCCAATTCAAAAATTATGTTTTATACCAATGAGTGTTTGGATGGGTGGTTCGATATTATTCTTCCTTAAATGAGGTCGAGAGTTTGATTTTCATGGATGGATCAAATACTCACGGGGATCACTTTATTCCTTAAATATACTCTTCATTTTTTATGGTTGTGGAAAAATTTATGGGTTTATTTGGAGAGGATATAATGTTTTTTTATGTAATCTTTTTTTATTACTTAATTAACTTATTTATTTATTTAAAATTTGAAATTTAGAATAATAGAGAAGTAAAATATTTTAATAAACTCATTAAGTGACTAATATTGGATCCTAGCATGATTTGCTTCGTAATTTTCATTTATTAACTTGATTTTTTTTCATCAAAATCAAATTTAATTAAATTATAGCATTTTTAGAATTATTTTTGAAATTTAAATTGGTGATTCTTTTATTATAATTTATTTCTTGTTATATGTTGACTTCTTAAAAGAGTTTTATTCTTAATAAAAGTTTATTACTTTTCATTTTCTTTTTTGTTATTGAATTAATTTATAATTACTATCATTTTAATTTAGTAGGAGATTTATATATCTCTTGTAATAAATAAATGACCTCCTGATTAAGCATTTTTAATTTTTTTTTATATACTAAATATGTTTAACTTGAAAGAAAATAGTGTCCATGAAATTGAAAAAAACTACAACTATATATTTCTATTTTATATGATTTTTTGGGTTTCAAGAGTTTGTGTATGTTCATATGTTCGTTTCTTTAATGTACTGGGTAAGTTATCACTATAGCCAAATTGATTATCGTTATTAATTCACATTATCTTTTCATTTCTTTTCTTTTACCTACCAGTAAAAAAAATATTATTTTTCATTATAAGTGCACATATATAATGATTTAGGATTGAGTGCAATTCATACCGATGGTGAACAAGAGAGACAGGTAGCCTTCTTGCAGGGACAACTGTATTTACGTAGCAGGGGATCGGGATCTTATAAGAAGATATTATAGATCTAACAGAAGATATTATTTTTCATTATAAGTGCACATATATAATGATTTTGGATTGAGTGCAATCCATACCGGTGGTGAACAAGAGAGCTAGATAGCCCTCTTGGAAGGACAACTGTATTTACGTAGCAGGGGGTCGGAATCCTATAAGAAGATATTATAGATCTAACAGAAATTATAGATCTAATAGTTAGATGGCCCTTAAAGGCCCTTTTAATCCAATTAATAGGTAGCCCTAATAGGGCCCTATTCAAATACCTTTAGGTTGGATATTGAGTAATAATTTAATTTTCTTTTTAAACACTTATCATGGTTTTAAAAATCTACATTTATAAATTAAGAACTGAAAGTTAAATATAAGGATTTGATTGATCTTTATTTTGAGACTACTTCATTATATAAAAATGAAATCAAGTATATAAAAATGAAATCAAGTATATAAAAAATAACATTACAAGTAACTTATATGATAAAATCTAATACAAATTAATCAATTGTATTTATTTTAATTTAAATAGAAACTTATGTTTTAATATTATATGCATAAAAAATTAAAAGAATATAAAAAATAAAAATATAATAAATATTGTCAACATGCATTATAAAAAAAATTAATAATACTAAATATAATTAATAAGAAAATAATTATATAAATAGTTTGAAAATTTTTTTTATGCCTGAATAGAAAATTGCAATCGAATGTTTGACGATATAAAAAACGTGGATCAAGTGCATTTTGTCTATATACGGCAGAAAATTTTGTCCACATTATCCGACAAATCACATGGCAAATGAGCTGGACACTATTAATGTTCACACCCAACGCAACTCCCCAATTGAAAGAAAATAACAATAGTGTCCTCGTTTAATTCAATACTCTAAATTAATTTTTCTTCTTTTTTATTTCGTGATCTCCGCTTTGTTTGTTTACAGAGAAAAACAATTTTGACAATATTCCTCTTGAAAATAATCTTAATAAAAAATATAAATTTTTTAATAATAATTAATCCTTTAATTAATTTAGATGGTGCAATAACTTCTTTGAATCTTTTACATGGAGGTTATTTTTTTCAAAACTTAGTAGCATATATACCATTTACAAAAAGGTTCTTATCACTATGCGTTAATAGTATTAATGAAAAAACAGTGTGTAAAACCAGATTTCACTAATCTAAGATCCACATATGCAAATCAAGATATAGATTTTCTAGCCAAATAAAACTAAATGACACAACTTTATTTACTAATAAGCCTTATAAGTAAGGGGTTAGACCCTCAAAAATAAGGGAAAAAAGTAATCCAAATATGAACACAAACTAATAAGAAAATTGAAAATTCGGACATGATTAAGGGTAATTTTGGTATAAGTTAATTATGTTTATTTATTTTCTTCATTTCAATTAAGATAAAGCAACTCTATTAATTGGCTTATTGGCTTTTAACTTTCACTCTCTATATCATGATAAAAGCGCATGTAGCAAAATCAAATGGAGGTTAATAAATTCGGACTTAAGCAGTCCATAGACAGTCCATCCATTCGGACATATGCAATTCTCCAATTTGGACTCAAGCAATCCAAGTTTTTTTCATCTAATGGAACAATTCGCCAAAGGCCTAAGCGGCCCAATTATCTCCTTCCAGTGGTCAGTTCGCTAAAGGCCTAAGTGGCCTAGCTCAATTTTCTTCATCCAATGGGACAATTCGCTAGAGGCCTAAGTGACCCAATTATCTCCATCCAGTGGACAGTTCGCTAGAGACCTAAGCTACCCAATTTTCTCCATCCAATGGGATAGTTTGCCAGAGGGCTAAGTGCCCCAATTATCTCCGTTTAGTGCACAATTTGCCAAAGGCTTAAGCGGCCCAGTTTTCTCCGTCCAATGAGACAATTCGCCAGAGGCCTAAGCGGCCCAATTATCTCTGTCCAGTAGATAGTTCACCAGAGGTCTAATCAGCCTGGTTTTTTTCCATCCAATAGGACATTTCGCCAGAGGCCTAAGCGGTCCAGTTTTTTTTGTCTAATGGGACAATTTGCTAGAGGCGTAAGAGGCCCAGGTTTCTCCATCCTATAGGACAATTGGCCAATAGTCTAAGCGACCCAGTTTACTTCGTCCAATGGGACAGTTTGCTAGAGGCCTAAGTGACTCAGTTTTCTTCGTCCAATAGGACAGCTCGCCAGAGGCTCTCTGTCCAATGAGACAATTCGCCAGAGGCCTAAGCGGCTAGTTTTCTCCGTCCAATGGGACAGTTCGCCAGAGGCCTAAGCGGCCAACTTTCTCTGTCCAATGGGACAGTTCACTAGAGGCCTAAGCAGCCTAATTTTCTCTGTCCAATGAGGCAATTCACTAGAAGCTTAAGTGACTTAGCTTTCTCCGTGCAAAAATCGGACATGAGAAGTTTGCCTAAATGGCCCAGTCCCCTCATTTACTGTTGAGACAACTTAATGGCAATTTGAATAACCCAACCCGATTTGCTAAGTTTATAATTCAGGTACATAACGTTCTCCCATTCAATTCGGTTGTTAAACTACTTGTCAAACAAAAGTTCTAATGCACTTAGATCGCCCAACTGACTTAAATAACATACAGCTCAAAAAAGAAAACAAACACAAACTAACAAATAAAGAGACTAAGTAAACAGAGAAGACGAAACACTGAAAATAAATTTTTCCTTTTCATTAAGTTAAAATTCTTTATATTAATAGTTACAAAATTCTTACAATAAGTTATAAATAAAAACCTATACAATATCTGAGTATTTTAAACCCAAAACAAAAAGTATATAATAAATAAAATAATTTCTGAAAATACTCAATGAATATTACATTTAGACATAAATGACCAAATAACTAATGGGGTCTACTGTTAATATATAATAATAAAATATAGTAAATAATAATATTAGACTCCTAAATAAACTCTAACTAATAGATAATATATGATTCTCAAAATCCTTATTCTAGTAGAGTTTATCTTAACTTTAATATATATACCCTAAATTTATTCCAAAGGGAGGGAATTCTAAAATACTCTCAAAACTTAATTTTGATGGTTAACAATATATATATATATATATATATATATATATAATCCAAATTCACAGTCTAAAACCAAATTAATGCGAATTTATTTTTACAGTTGATGTATTATAAATACTCGACACGCTATTAGCCAGCCATACGGATGCTGATCAATTCTAAAAATAGAATGATTAGTTACATTACTAAACGATATAATTAACAAAAGTAATGTTTGGCTCTAGTTAAAACATTTAACATGTTAAAAGTTGTCATCACAAGCTCTTTGTATTAATTTTTTCTTTTAAATGAAAATTCATTCAACATGTTAAATAATTGTGAATATATGGTCTATTAAATATTGCTTTTGTTTCTTAGTATATGTCTTATGACAATTTCTCAATGAATCTTCACCACAACCCCAACACACTACATTTTTGAACTTGAAATATCACTCCTAAAAAGACAATAATATATTCCAGCAGAAGGAAATGAAATTCCAAAGGGTAAGAACCTAAATTAGCTTAAGAACAACAAAACAAGCTTTCTTTCTTGTCTCAAAATCATTTTTTCAAATTCAATTACAAAAATACAAAAATAAAAAATCTTTATGCCATCTCAACTTTTCCCTTAACCTATTGAACATTTCAACTTCTAAAATTGCACATCAACTTAGAAAATTAGATTGATTTAACATTTATTAAATAGTTGAAAATTATAATGATTATTATTCCAAAAGCTATATTAACCACATATTATATTAATATTTTCTATATAAAAGCTAAAAATCTTATAAAAAAAATTGTTACTGGGGTGGCGAGGTGTGAGGTTATGACAAAATTAAATTTAGGGTGTCAGACAAAGTTGATTTTAAAGTTCAGAATGTAACAATTTTTTTTTTTAACTTTAAGAGATTAAATTATATACTCGGCCAATATTTAAACCTATAAATGAACAAAACAAATAGTAAACAAAATAATGACATGTACGTCTCCCTCTCCAGCAATATGATTCCAAAGTTGTATACATCTCCATTGGTTGTTGCCTCACTTACATATTTATTTTGAATGGCATTCTTGAAATACTTTAAATCAACTTACAAAATTGAACCAATTTAATGATGAAACCTTTTGTTTTGTAGTGCGACTCAACTTGTCTCACCATGCTGAGACTTAGTCTTGACGTGCCTATATTTTTCATGAATCACTTTAAGTTATATAAGAAATAAATTTTTGCGTCTTTTAGCCTTTGTTTAACAATAATTTTTGGGTTTAATTTCACCCGTTTAACTTGAATTGTACCTCCTATTACATTGATGTACCAAAATTTTAATTTATTATGCAAAAATATAAAAATTTTAATTTATATTGCAATAAAATACTTCTGTCAGAACAACCATTAAATTTGACAAAAAATTGACATGGAACATTGGAAATATAAAAAGCAATTATGTCAGCTTTGTCAAGTCAGATTCCACTAACTCTTTCTCACTCTCTCTCTCTCCTCCTCCCCCCCTCCCCACCAATCAATTCTCTCTCCTGCCCTAAGGTCTTTAATATCAGTGACTCGTCTTCTTTTTTTCTTTCCCTTGTCATTTACTCTACTTTGTTAGGTGGGTAGATGTAGAAGAGACTACTAATCTTGTACCTTTTTATCTTTTTACCTCTACACATTAACTTCTTTTTCTTCTTCTTCTTCTTCTTCTTCTTCTTCTTCTTCTTCTTCTTCTTCTTCTTCTTCTTCTCTCTTTGTGTTCTTTTTTTCCCTTCATTTGTGGCGGATACTTATCTTCCATATGATAAACACATGATTTCTAATTTGTTATTGGGTCTTTCCACCCATTGAAAATTACATTTATTAGAATATTCTCAAGCAAAAAAGAGAGGCAGAGTGAAGGGTTTTGGGGAATAGTTACTTGGGTATTTTGTATGAAGCCATTTTTTGAATAAGATGGATTGAGTAAACTTATTAAAAGGGCAAGAAATGGATACTTTTTTTTACAAAAAAAAAAACTCATTTGAAGAAGGAATTTTCTATTTATTTCCTAAGAAAATGAGAGATACCAAAGGTGAAAGTCCTCACTATTTGTTTTGAGCTTGTTGGGTTTTGAGATTTCTAGTAAAGCCACAAAATTGAGCGGAAATATGAGTAGAGGTGATAAACAATACAAGAAAAAAATTTTCTTTGTACCCTTGAGTTAATGATATTGTCCTACAGTACTTAAATGACAAAACAAAATTTTTTTTCTTGAAAAGTGATAATAAGGCAAAATTAATTTTAATGTATCTAGATAAAGATCAATGTACATTAATTTCAAGTTTAAGTAAATGATGGTTAGGATGGTTTAAGATGCACATAATTACATTTGAGACATTTAATTAAAAGGGTAGGTGGATTCTATTTATGGATCAGTGAGGTTAAAGACTTTAGGGCAAGAGGGATAAATAATCTTCACATGGGGGGGGGGGGGGGGGGGGGGGGGGGGGGGTGGGGGGGGGGGGGGGGGGGGGTGGGGGTGAGAGG
>CANUEX010016207.1:0-52405 GCA_948099535.1 Jatropha multifida
GTCATAATATGGGCTTACTATTCCGATAGTCAAATGATAATAGGGATGAGTTGTGATAGTTTAGGCTTACTACGGGCTTCGGGTGCCTTAAGCTTACCTAGGTCCTAGTGCCGGTCCGGCCCACGGTTTTGGGTCGTGACACAATCATTATTCACTCACTATTATCAAGGACCGCTGCCGTCACAGGCGGCTTTCATAATTTCTTGTTTTTTGCATTCTTCTTATATTTAACAATAAAATTTTTAAAATACAAAATTTCTATTATTATTAATAGTTTTATAAGTTAAAATTTAATATTTTAAACAAATTTTCAATATTACAATCAAACAATAGAAAATAAATTATTTGAATAATATTTTTCAAGGAATAAATATAAGTTATTTTTCAAAAATAAACAGAGTAAAAATTATCTCATTAAAAGTAATTTCTAATTCTGCCACTGGATACTATGGTTCTATAATAGAAAAGTAGTCATGTATCTTTGCACAGATAGTACAATTTTAATTTATTTTTAGGAATTAAATAATGTTATATGACATTATTTTTTTTATTAAGTTTTAAGACACGAACTTTAACTAGTATAATATTCTTAAGTTGAATTTCGATCCGACTGCAAATTTGTAATCATTTAGCAGTACAGAGCACAATACCTAATATCAAAATTTATAATTTTAAGGGCACAATAGATTGGGATAAAATTTAGGGTACTACAGAGATTTTTCAAATAAGTATAGGGATGCATCTTGAATCTATCAAGGGGTGTGCTCAGTGATCACTTGAGCACTCCGAGGGTTGTCGTTCAGAAGCACTATCCAAACGACAAAAAGGGTTACCTGCGTTTTCCGCGTGTCCAGAGGCTCCGCGACAGATGAAATCACATCTCGGGTACGCCAATCAACCATACAAATCGAACTTTGTTTAGGATTTGCAAAAGAAATCAGGTCGACCCACAACGCTATAGAAGCAGTCAAAGTCGCTGACGTTGTGGCCCAGACTCTCCGTGGAATTTCCGGGCCACCATAAAAGGACCGGTTCGAGCAGAAAGAAACTACTCCACAATTTATTCTGTTCGCCTTGCTTCTAAGTCATCATGTCTTGGACCTTTCTGTGAATATGTATATATATATAGGATTTTTTTTTTTTTGTTTTTTTGGTTTGTTAACCTTGGTGGTTTTGGTTTGTGATTATAATATCTTTTAAAGATAAAGAGTGAATATTGCATAAAATCTTCGATCATGGGAAGAACTGGCATTATATTATTTATTTTGAGATCCCACTTCTTTTGCAATTCCTGAAAACAATACTTCAATTACTGATAAAGAGGAAAATTATACATAGGTTATGCATTTCTCCTTCTTCGTCTGTCAATTAAAGGAAGAATTCAGCCTCTGCATTATAATGTTTAAGCTTCATTCTCGGCTTTTTGTCAAAACTGGCTCAATATCTCAAGAGCTTTCCACACTTCCTTCATGGTGGGTCTTTTTTCTCCCTCTAATATCAGGCATCTCCTTGCAAGCTCTGCAACTCTCTCAAGTTGCTTAGCATTTCCCTCTTCTTTCACACTTTCCTCCAAAATATCGAAAAGCAGATCATTCTTTAATGAAGAAATGAAATACAAGGCTAGACTCTTCTCCTCACATTCAGAACAAATCGCCTTCTTTCCAGTAAGCAATTCGACAAGAACTAGTCCGAAGCTATAAACATCGCTCTTTCCAGTTAGTATTCCTGTTTGGAAGTATTCAGGGTCCATGTATCCAAGTGTCCCTTGAACCAATGTAGATATCTGCTCTTGATCAAAAGGGACTAATCTTGAAACTCCAAAGTCGGACACTTTGGCAGTGAATTCATTATCTAGTAGTATATTAGTGGACTTAACATCTCTATGGACGATCTGCAATGAGTGCACATGTGCGAGTGCTCCTGCAGTCTCCTCTGCCATCCTTAGTCGTGTTTCCCAAGGCAATGCTTGGATACAATCTTTGTCATGAAGATGGTGGAAAAGGGTTCCATTGCTTATGAATTCATAAACTAGTAATGGAACTGAAGTCTCTAAACAACTACCCAAGAGTCTCACTACATTTGGATGATGGATTTGAGAAAGAACGATGACCTCATTGACAAATTGCTCAATTTGGGTTCTATCAATTGCCTTGGACTTTTTGATGGCAACTATTCTCTTATCTGATAATATTCCTTTGTATACCACACCATATCCTCCTTGGCCAATGACCGTGTTCTTGTTGAAGTCATTGGTTGCTTTCTTTAGTTCTTCTTCTGAAAATATTTGTGCTGCATCATTTGAACTGTGGCCTTTGAGTAATTTTTGTAACAAGATCCCTCCGTTTTGCTTGAAGTATTTTTTTCTCAGTTTTTTTGCACTTCGTCTTTGGATTACCAAAATAACTGAAGTACAAACAAATAGAATGACAAGGCCAGTACATGCACCTACAAGATATAAACAAATTTTATTTGCAGGTTGAAAATTTGTGGAATTGAATTAGCCTGTTGACAAAACTTATTTGAGAAATTCACTTTAAACTATTCAAATTGATTCATAATCACCCCAAGAACAAACAAAATCATTGTGAAAAATTATATATTACCTGTAATGACTCCAATGCGAGTCTTTACAACAGGATTGCAACCGGTTCCGTCTTTTCTCCCATCCCCATGATACCAACTGGGGCAAGAACAAATATAATTGCCGATAGTGTTCTCACAAAAACCAGCACAATTGTTGAGGCTTGGAATTTCACATTCATTTACATCTGTTACACAATGAAAAGATTGATATATAAGTAGTCTATTGAAGCAATTGCAGTAAGGTGTATAGACAAACAATTTTAGATACCTTTGCAGCCATTAGCAAGGTATGGATTACCCCAATACCCCTCAGAGCAGTTGCAGCGATAGCCAAGGCCATTATCAGAGTCATAGCATATGCTATTACTGTCCTTGCAAGCGTAGGTTTCCTGATTTTTTTGTGCATCTTTGCATGTCTCGTTCCCAATAGCCCAATCAAGCACCACAGGAAATATTGTTCGATTCCTTAAATTAGCAAAATCAAGTGTTGAGAAGTTGTATGCATTTTCCTCAACCACAAAAGCATAGCTACAGGGATTAAAGTCCAATATACTTTCATGCTCATCATATAAACCATATACGTCCACATAAAACTGCTTAACCTGTCTTGGAATGTTGGTCTGGCAGCAACCCAGGCCAGCGCATGATCCATTAACCAAATCTGGAGCCTGGTCACAGTAAGATAAACATCTTCTGCTATACTCGTGTTCTTGATCATAGCCTTCTATAAACGCGTCAATGTTGCAACCAATGGCAGTGAACTTGTTCTCAGTGTACGAAATGTAGAATTGGGGTGATGTAAGGTTGGACGATACTCGTTTGGTTATAGTACCATTTGCAGTATAACAACCATAAGCTGGTGATGTAGGCACTCGAAGTTGGCCCTTGACTGATATGTCAAGGACTCGTATTTCGGTATCAGCCAGGAACGCTTTTGAGGCATTATTACATGTTATTAGGAAATCTTTGTTTAGATAGCAATTTTCGTTTGTTCCAAAAGGGAATGGGATATTTAAATCCCCGCACTGGTCTGGGCATCCGGGCTTGGCTTGGGCTGTAGCCTGTGGAGCTGTTGCTGCTGCTAATATCACAGCAAGCAGCAACACTTGCTGACATATTCCGTGCAAGTTGATCTCCATGAGTTGCTTCTTTCTCCGTGTAATTATTTTTTTCAAGTGCTTTGCCTGCAATGATGTTTATGTAGAATTTATTGTCACTTGTAATTTTAGTTATTTCATAACTTTCATGGAAACAAACAAGAAGATGGAAACAAAACGAAATTTCGTAGAAGCTAGCTTCAAATGCAGATACTCAAAAGAAAGGTAAAAATACGCTAAAGACGAAGGGGATGTATTAAACTTCGTCTAATCATAGTATATGATTTTGCTTCTCTTTAGGATATACATATAGCATAGGAATAGTTTGATAAACCTTTCCTTTTCTTTTAGAAAGAGAAATATATATATTAGAAGAGGAGCAGTTGGATAATAAATAGTAATTATGGCTTGGCTACTTTGTAAATAACAGATACAAGAAAGAAAAGACGAAGTTCTCTTTCAATTGGTAGATTGCCGGCAAGATCGATCCAGATGCTGACCAATAATTAATTTATAACTGTATAAAATTTCTTTTCATAAGCTTACGGAAGAATTATAACATATAACAAATAATAACATATATTAAATTCAATAAAAATTTAAAAACAAATTTACGACTCACATCTAAGTTTGAATATTGCTGTCACATATAAATTTTAATTAAAGCTCATGTAGTTGTTCGTATGAAATAATTATTTTATGTTTTTTTTCTTTTTCTTGAAAAAGCTATGTTTTACGTTACACGATCACATTTACTTGCATAAATAAATATCAATAATAGCCCTTATTTGGTTATATTTGCTATTTTAGTTGTTACTGCCTATTAACTAGGTTACTCCGATATTTGCATGAATATCTTAAAAAGTTTGACCGCCAATATCGTATTTATGTCTAAATAAATTAGAAATCTCTATGACTTTTAAAGAAAATAAGAGTTTTTTATTTTATATTTACAATTTATTATAAATAATTATGTACTTATTTGAATTATTAATATATTATATTTATTTAGTACACTGTGTTGACATCCTATTTTTTTAATAATTAATGTATCTTGTGTATTTTTTCCATAATTGTAGTTTCTCGTGTCCGTGTTCATACAAACTATAATGGTTAAAGCAGAAATACTCAGACAAAATAACTATTCGATTAATAAATAAAAAAATTTTAAAAAATTCAATTAATTATTGTCGAGGAATAACATTTCTTTTTGCTACTATAAATATTTATGTTACTGTATGTTACAATCAATAGAGATAATATTTTAAACGCTACACTACTTCAAAAATAGGCAAGGTGAAGACAATTTGGAGGAATCCACGGTAAGAAGTAGGCAAGTTAGGACAATTTTGAGGAATCTGAGGTAGGCAGGAAAACAAATAGCGGATTGAGAAAATACATAGAATAATAAAATTAGAGAAAAAAAAATATCGTGCACGACAAAAAGAATAAAACAATTAAAAATACAAATATAAATAAAAAATATCTAAGAAACGTACACAATTTCAAATAAAAAAACAATCTGCAATGAGATTTGGATTCTATCGTATCCTATATATATTTAAAAATAATTAAAAATATCATCTATAAATCTCCTGAGTCTAAGATTTATTCCGTGAAATTAATTATTTTAATAATCATCCAGCGTTGAGAATAATAATCAAAAATGAATTTTGTTGCAGTGGAGTAGGTGATTTTTATTGCAGTGGAGGTGATCCTAATATCAGTTCATTAGAAATAAAAAAACTGTTATAAAATAATATAAAATTAGAAAGAAGAAAGAGAAGGAATAGAGAGCAAAATATGAGAGAGAATATAAGTGTGTATTATTATTGATGAAAAGCCACATATATATAGTTATACAAGTGGAAGCCTAATAGAGTTCTCCACAAATTAAGAAGATAGAGTTCGCAGTAATTAAGGCTACAGACTTCTAGCCTATATAGGACATCCATTTATTTTATAACACTCCCCTTGGATGTCTATTCTTTAAAGAATATGGCTCGTTAAAACCTTACTAAAAAAAATCCTGTGGGAAAAAAATCTTAGTGAAGAAAAAAGAGTACATTATTCTTTTCTTAAATACGCATTTAAATACTGCTTCATTAAAAACCTTTACCAGGAAAATCCAATGGGATAAAATCTTGGTTAAAGGGAAAAAGAGTACGGTGCATATTTATTCCCTCTCATGAAAATAAATCTTAAGATCTTTATGCAGTCCAATTTTGTGCATCAATTCTTTAAAATTTGTGGTAGAAGCATAAAGTATGTTAATGAGCAAATCAACAATATCTTTACTTGACTGATTGAACTTTTAATATCACCATTATTTTGAAAGATCATGAATGAAAAAAAAAATTTTGGTGAAGTACATTTTTCTTACTCCTCCAACATGTCCTTATAATATTGTAGAAATCTCTTTCTGGATAAATAGATTGCACGCACTTTTCATCTTTCTTCATGAGTTGCTCAAACATCTGCATGACTAAATAAAATAGTAGTAATGCTTCATCTTAGTGCGTGGAATACCATGAAATAATTATACATTCACATGTAATTGAACGGCTTGATTATAATCTAACATAATGTGAATTACACAAGTAACCTGCATTTTCATAGCCAATCAAAACTGATTTTGACATGTTAATTATAACATAACTCATATATATCGTGTCATGAAGATGTCAAAATATATGTTTAACTCCATTTAATTTCTTCATATCCAAGAAGAACTATATCTTGCTAATAAAATATAAAAATAAAATCAAGTATGAGTAGCAAGATACATTAGCCCCCTTATTGCACTAAGATATAGTACTTTAGGACCAATAGTTCTTCATAATTTTCTCAAAGTAAAAAAATGGTCATCTTCTCATCAAGTGAACCTACTATTATCCACATAAAATCATTTGAATAACTTAATCATATATGTAGAGTCTCAGGAAAAATCTCATTTATGAAATGTTCGATCTTCAAGTCAAGACAAAACTTTATATTTCCCATCTTTCATCTCAATCTTTTACCTTAAGGAATTTATAATCTTTGGAAACTCTTTAGGAGTTTCAATAATGTTCATAAACCAAATAATGACAATTTCATATTCAAATATCTCTATGAACATATATCAATATCCTTTCAATAGATATTCACTAATCAAGAGATAACCTTACTCATGATAGTATACAAAGTAAATATCAAGAGTATACTGTCAATAATAAATATTACAAAAAGAATATAATCATAAAATGATATAATATTTTCTTGGCCATAAACATTATTAAGGCAATTATATCATAGGTACTGAGGTTTCTTTAATCCATATAGAAATCTTGAATATATTTATTGAAGTCTCGATTTGCTTGCTTCAAGCAATTTTTTTTCATATTTCATGGATATCATTATCCAACAATCTATATAGAGCTCTATAATATTAGTTGAATAAATTTCTCGAAAATTTAATTTTATGCTTCAAGCAACAAGAATCTTTTGGAGATTTTTATATAAATATCTCCATCAAGTTAGCATATCAATTGGCAACTTATTAGACGCATTTCGAATTTCCATAATTTGCCAAACTAATCAAATAATTGCATCCACCATATAAGGGTATTTATCTTCATAATCAATGCCAGTTACTTGCGAAAAACTTGTGCAACAAGTTTGCTTTATATCTCATGATCCTATTACAATTTCGCACAAATACATATTTGTATTCTACTGGCTTGACATCTCTTGATGCCCATAAAATTTCAAAATTTACTTTCAAGTAAATTTACATGCATCGTTCTATTTTGGCCAATCAATTTTATGTCTATATTCTTCAATAGACTAAACTCAAGATCCTCAACATTTGTTTACAATTTCAAGCACTATAAAATATTGTCGACATTTTTTAATATTGGTTCTGTCTTGCCCTAACATGACATAAATTATAGAGATCTCATAATTTTCATTCATTTCAGGTACCTGAGTTTCTCTGGAAAACTTATTAGTCATGTCTAAGATTTCTTTTAGACTTTATTTTTCTAGAACTTGACCATCTTAAATATTTTCTCCTTTTCTTTCATATTTGGAATCAATCTACCATACTTCAGGCATGCCGTAGATTCATTTACATAGGCAGTTTGACCTTCAAGGACTTTAATTATAATAAAAGCAATTTGCAACTAGTATATGAGATTTAATTATCTCCTTTTGAATCAGTAAATAACTCTGGCAACTAATTTGCAAAATCTTGCTACACTGCCTTGTATGAGGATCAAGATATAATAACGATAATTCTTTTTTCACTAATTTATTCTTCTAGTTGCTTATTTTCTCCTCCTAATGTCGGGATCCATAACAATTAACAAATTTAGCATATATAACTTTCTAATTTGAAAGTTCTAAATATTTAATTATAGAATATACCCGACATATATTTTCAACCTCATTTGAGGACTCATCTTAGTGCGTTATGGTGGAGCAATTAGAACATATACCGCACATTTAAAATTCATTGATGGGTAATGTTTGATTCCTGATCCAAAACCAATTATAAATGTGATAACTTATTTGGCTTGAAGCGAATAAGTACTATTGAATTTAATAGCACGCCCTTCTAAAAGTAGGGATCATTATTCTCATAATAATCATTGCAATTAATTGCAATTATTTAACAAATGATTATACTAAATCATCTTGAGCACAAATAAAAACAATAACGAGTTGCCTTATAATTATTTCAATTAACATATGCCATAGACATTAAAGGCCTAATGTGTAAATTCACCATCATTCTCAAACTTAAATAACATAATCTAGAAATTGTATTCTTAACCAAATTATTTGCGCAAATAATCATGCAAACTTCTAGTTGCACATTTATAATAATCTTTGCAAACTTCAGGTTGCAAATAATAATCATGTACTATCTTTTGGATGCACCGATAATATATCCAAAGGAATTCATATATAATTTCCCTTTATACATTCCAGAGAACACAAACAGTTCAACTTAAACTCTTGGTAATTCCTCAATAATTAATTTGCTTTGAGAACGAATTAAGCATGAAAAATTCTTTATATTTGAAGAAACTTCTGGTTCTTTAATAAATATCCACATAAAGATTAAATTTTTCTTTTCGCATCATTATTAATCGGGATGGTCCAACCAATCATGCCAAATAATAAAGTACTTATATTTGTAAATTTTCAGTTTACAATCATTTTTATTTCAATCATTATCTTTATATGATATCCATTATAATGAATATTTTTGGAATAATGCATTATGCACATTCTTCTAGGTAGTAATACTTGCTCTTCTGGAGCATTTAAATTTTCTTTTACTACCAAAGTTAAATTTACTTTTCAATATTTTAGTGTACAATAAGTATATAACTAATATTCATATATACCACATTTATTTGTACCACTTCTGGTGGTATTTATACTTAATTATGTGGCCACCATAATTGCTAAAATCATTATTTCAACTGTGATCTTATTGATACTCTCACGATAAGTATATCTTTTTCATTGTTCATGTCTATACCCAATATCATATATTATTGCATTCACTTCAGGGAATGCATCAAATCTAATTGGATGGATTTCACTATTCCATGTCCAATATTATATGTAATTTCATTTACTTAGGGAATGAAAAAAATTCAATTGGACAAGCCCCGTAATATTAATTGGGAGCTCAATACTTTGCTCAAAAGGAAATGAATAAATCCAGAGTTTATCAACTTTTTCTCTCGATATTGCTACTTCAGAAACATATTTAAGGTATAAATATCATTGGTAATTCTAAATCAAGAGCTAATATAGCTTCAAATATAATAACGACTGTATCTTAATTATATTTAAAATAATCAATTCACAAAATTTGTACCCCATGAATAATATATAACAATAATAAAATAATTGATATGGATAATATATATCAATATCTAGGGATAATTATAATAATAAAACAACAATCTTAATATTGTAGAATTATAATCACTTACAGTTTTACGAGCTTTGCATCAATAAATGCATCCTTTCATATGAGATTTTGGTGTTGTACCTTTCTTTCAAACCATTTCAAAAAAAAAACAAACAGATATTTAATGATCAAATATTCAATAGAAAAATTATTGCCATTGAACTATTTTGATTAAATTCTTACTTTCTTCCTTTGATCGTGTCTCCAGATCCATTACATCCAAATATTTTCATCAGCTTATATTCATAAGAAATAATTTTTGTCCATAATAAAAAAAATATAAATTCAAAATTTATAAAATTTAACATCATGAAAATTATTCTGATAAAATAAAGTAATCACACTAAAAGATAAGATCATAAAAAAAATAATTAAGTAAGATTTATACCCACATGAATTAATGTATAAAATAAATTATAAAACTAATGATGTAAAGTCATTAACAAATAAAAAACATCAAAACGAATTACGTTTAAAACAATATTCATATGCAGTATACTCAAAGAGTGCATCAATCCAAGTAAAATAATACTAGTAAATAATACATGGAAAACAATTTGCAATTTCATATTCGTTAACTTTAAATAATTCAAATTAATTAATATCATAAGTAAATATTTATTCATGGTTAATAATAATAAAATTCGTAAGAAGATCTCGAAATATACCTTTGAACGATAAACAAATTGAAAAAAAATTGAACCTTAACTTTGATTGTCGCAAATCAATCATAAGTTATCCTTTCTTTGAGCGTTTGATCAAAAGATCTTTCTTCAAGCGATTTGAGATTAGAACAAAAATCAAAGCAGTAGAATAAAATTATAGTGGCAGAACGAATCGTGCTAATAACGTGTTATAAAATAATATAAAACTAAAAAGAAGAAAGAGAAGAAATAGAGAGCAAAATATGGAAGAGAATATAAGTGTGTATTATTATTGATGAAAAACCACATATATAGTTATACAAGTGGAATCTTAATAGGGTTCTTCACAAGTTAGAAAAATAGAGTTCGCAGTGATTAAGGCTACAGACTTCTAGTCTATATAGGACATCCATTTATTTTATAATAAAAACAATATCTCTATCACTGGATTAAGCCATTTTTATTTTCTTTTTATTTTTGAATAATTGTATTGTGCTCTAAAATTTATTCAAGTGGTGTGAATATACAGTGAATGAAGACTTTGTAATGTCGACTGGAAGCTCATTTTGGGCCTAAAGTTTTTAATTTCAATTTAGTGCAGTTTGATTCCAATTCATATAAATATACATTCGTAAAAGCAGCCTGTAGGATAACAGCGGGTTGTGGTTTAATGACGTGGCGGTTTAAGGATGGGGAGATGAAACTGATATCTAAACTTGTCCTTAAGATCAACCCGACCCAAACTTTTGAATGGGTATTGATAGGTTTTGGATTACACGCGAAATTTTTATCTTTGGATATTAGTATTGTTATTATAAACTCTAATCCGTATCCAAAATCCAAATCTTCGAGGGATTTAAAAATTTATTATTTTTTAAAATTATAGTATAAAATTTGTAAGAAATCGAAATATTTATAGTAAACATTCTATATAAATTACAATTTTACTTTTATTGTAATGTAATGCAGTTCAAATTGACTTTAATCTTGTTTTCATATTAATTCAAATTGACCAAATTTTTAAAATTTAGATTTTGAAATTTTAAATTTAATTTCTAATATTTGATTTAAATTTTAATTTCAGAAATAATGATGATAATAGTGATTTAAGATGTTTAGATAATAATATTTTTACATTTAATAATTTTGTGAGTTGAGTTTTTTAGTTATTCTATTAATTGATCAGATATGCTAGAAAAAAAGAGCATTATGATAATAAGAAATAATTTTGTAATTAAAATTTTAATTTATCATTATTTGAATGTATTAATTATTTTCAATTTTTTATGTGCTGCATAATTATTTGGATATATAATTTTATTTATTTTAAATTCAATGTAATCTAATTTTTAAATAATGAATTTGTGGATAAATGAATATCCAAATGTAATGGATACCTATGAGTACTCAGATAATGGAATACCCTAAATTCATTGGGTTTGAAAAAAATTTAATATTTCCTCTCTCACTGGATATCGAGTAGGATATGAGGCTGAGGATGAGATAAGATTTGCGTATAGGCAGCACTATCTAACTCGAATCCTATTCATTGTCATCCTTATGCTCAAGGTTTTAGCTTCAATTTTGATCCGGTTGGTTTTAAGCTTATTCCACTTTCAGAAATCGGACCATGATTTGTGGTGGATAAATATGTACAAATTTCTAGCCTAACGAATAAAACGTATATAAAACTAATCAGATGTGATCTGATTAGTCTTCTCACTTACGTGAAGAGTGAAAGTTTCAAGCTCGAATTCTCTTTATTATAAATATTTCACCAATTTGGCGAGTCAAGAGAAAAGCTACTCCTATTATATAATCTATTAAAAGTTCAAGTTGGCCGGCTACGGTAATATTTTCTCAAAGGTTTTTTTTCTTAATTCATCATATAATAAATGATTTGAAAATTTCAGCAATACAAGTCTTTCTATTTAAATAGAATAAATTAAATTAATAAAAATTCATATATTTGCAAAATATTTGAAGTAGAAATTTCTTATTTTCACATGAAATGAAAAGAACAATAATAATAGCTAATTGCCTTCTAAAAAAAGTCATTTGCTGATTTAATTGGAACCGAAAGGCCGTATGTATATATATATGTCGGATGTTTTTGCAGCAAAGAAATGATTTAGATCCCCACCTTTTCCTTTCATTTCGTTGCCATCCCAACTCGGAAGGTGGTTATTTGTCTACTTATAGTCCATCTCATTTGATTAAAGAAAACATAGAACTGTAAATGATTGGCTTTGATGTGGGCCCTCTTTTAGTCTCTTTCACTCATTTTTTTCACTTGTCGGCTACTCAAAATCCAATGACACCCCTGTGTCATTTTCTTCATCGTTGCTCCTTCGCACAATTAATCAATAAGGGGACCCAGCCCAAATAATTAGGGATAAAAAAATAATTTTATTTAATTATACGTGAAAAAATTAAGATATATTTTTTTCAAAAATTTTTTACATTAAGAATTAAATTTTATTTTTTATTTTGGGGGCCATGGTCTCTTGATGTTCAATTTTTTAGAACTTCCATACAATTTATAAATGTCGAAAAATTATAATCTTGTTTTCCTAATTTATTAAAAATCCCTTATCTTTCTTTCATTGTAGACTATTGTGTTTCTGTTAAAAACTTCCAAGTTTTACTTTTGAGTACCTTGTGAAAAAAAGAAACACCCCCTAATCCCGTAATCCGTACCTAGTCTTAAAGCTTCTTCTCCATTTAAAAAGTTTTTCACGAAAGATTGAGCCGCCATTAATGGAGATGAAGGTTACAATGAAGGGCTTTTGATGATGAAGAAAATGTTGATTTGAGTGTGAGTAAATTTTATGGGTATTCTGTCCTTTTTATAATTATAAGGTATTTAAAGACAACGACAAAAGTCTTTCTGTTTAGGTTGAGTTTTCTTTCTTTTTTTCTTTTTGTTCATGATAGATTACATGATATAGATTACATGAGAAGACTCGAATTTGAGACTTTTCGCTAATGAAAAGACTAATCAGACTATAGTTGACAACATTACATTTTTTTTGTAACAGAAAGAAAATAGTATATAATAGTGAAAAATTAAATATGAAAATAATAGTCTATTTTCAAAAAATGGAGTAATAAAATTATAATTTTCCCCCTAAATATCTAAATGGAATTTTTGAGTTGATTATCATAAAAATTAAATCAAAAGAACAGTTAGACCCGGTATTTGGGTTGACTATTATCTTCGTTGTGATAGACAATTTGTATTTATTGTTTTCTCTTAGAGCATTTTCAATGCAAATATAGATTGCTCTCATTTAATTATCATATTAAAGAAATAGAAAGACTTTTTGAAAAATATTTTTCAATAATAATATTTATTTAAAATGTCAAGTTGATGTGTCAAAAAAATCAATAGACATTATCTATTACATCTTCCTTTCCTAGAGAGTCTCTTAAACGATGTTAATATTTATTATTTGGTGATTGATTATATATTCAATTGTGGGAAAAAAAAAAAAGAAAAAAAGAAAATAAAAGAATATTCTAAACTAATACATTGAAAAGAGTTTTCTAAAATTTATTATCTATAAATAAACATTCAACTATATTATTATTTGAACATTCTCCTTTTACGTCGGAGTATGAAAGGACGCCATTCATGCTAGGGCATTTTCAATGAATCGTTTAATAATAATTTTATTATTATTTTTAACAATAATTTGTTAAACTAAAAAGAATTTTATTCTTAATAATATTTTTTTTTCGTTATTGAATATTTTGTAAATATTATTATTTTAATTTAGTATGAGATTTTAATAAATTTATGGCCTCTTAATGATTAAAATTTTTTATTTTCTTTATATTTTTTTATCTTATATCATAAATTCATTTAACTTAAAAAAAGAAAAGGATAGTGCTTACAAAACTGGAAAAAAAAGTAGAATTATATACTTTTATTTTGGTCATTTTTTGGGGTTTCAAGAATTTGAATGTATGTGCAAATATTTTTTTTCTTTAATGTATTAGGTAAATAATTCACTGTAGCAAAAGTGATTACCACTATCAATTCAGATCAACTTCATATTTCTTTTCTTTTATCTAACAGTAAAAAATATTTTTTTATTATTTCTTATTATGGCTGTATGTAAATATTGATTAGGGTCGATGGCAGAGGTTGGGGATCTATTAGGGATTTACGAATTTATATTTATAAATTAGCAATTAAAGGATTAGATCTAACGATTGAAATAAATTTTATTTTGAAATCGCTTCATTGTATAAAAATAGAATTAAGTTCATAAGAAGTAGCATTATAAGTGGCTTGTAAGTCAAATTGTAATACAAATTAACAACTTGTATTTATTTTAATTTAAATAAGAACATATGTTTTAATATTAGATATATTGAAATTTTAAAAGTACAAAAAATGAGTATATAACGAACATAATCAACATGCAATGCCCGTCATAAAAAAAAACTAAACATAATAAAAATAAAAATACATTTTTAACATCTATTTAGCGTTTATCGTTATTTGAAATGCTGCTGTTAAAATTAATTATTCTATTTGTCTTATGTTGGAACCATGATATTCATGTAAAATCCTTTGGTAAAATAATTATTATATTAAAAATATTTCTTGGAGCTCATTACATTTATTTCTAACATCTTTCTTCTCAAGTTATGGAAACGACGATGAACTAATAATACCTAGTATGCTCATAAAAGCAAGACATAATGAAAAACACTTGAAAAGCACAATTATATGTTTTCATTTATAAAAAAACTTCCTTATATTGTAGTGCGTAGATAAACAACCAATTCTATCGTTACAGGAATTACAATCTCATATGAGAAACCAAAGCTCCTATTCAATCTATAATCCCATAATTTCATAAAACTAACTCTAGAAATATGGAGCTAAATCTAAAAACAAATAAAAATTAGGTCAAAAGCCACAGTTGAAATTAAATAGCTAAGCAAGAGTAATTCTTAGCAAAGAAGCTGCTAGTGATCCGCTGCTGCTGATGACGATGAAGGTGAAGAGTTGGAAGCGAGAAGCCAATTGGTGAAGTGTAAGAGGGTGGAATCATCTGCTCTGTAGTAATTCTGAGTAAAATGAAGAAAATCAGACCAGGTGAAATCAGGGTACTTCCTAGCTTGCCCTTGTGATCTGTTCAAAAGATCATTATGGGTCCTTACTACCTTGTCTTCTTTTGGACAAAGAAAGAATGCCAGCGATTTCCTCTCCTCGTACTTGTTCACCACTGCCCTATGAACGCAACTCTTGTATATCCCATTTGATAATGCCTATACATCCCATTATGTATATCTATATATTAGAAAATATTATTCACCGAAACTAAACTTTAAAGAGAACACTAAATATACATGAGACACACCATTTATCAAAACTATCACAATTTCCACAAAATATATTAAACTTTTTCTGGTATTTTTAATTCTAATAAAAATTTTTTGTCGCCGATAAAAAAAAATATTAATCCATGTTAAAAGTAGTCGTGCAAATTACTTGAAAAGTGAAAAATTAGCCCACAATATGAAAAATCATTGCTTAATTAGTTAGAATAATTCTCAATTCCTGTAGAAATATTAAGAAGCAAAATTAAGAGTTAAAATATGAATTCTTAAGAATCAGTTTACAAGTTTAAAAATTGACTCGGATTAACTATTCCATTACCACATATTACCCACATAGATATTTTTCTCCCACAAAAAGATAGTTTGCCCCACTGATCACTCAAAAGGTAATGATCAATGAAACCTCTAGCTGTGCCAAAAAACTGAAAAGAGAAAAAGACAGAAAGAGAAAAAACACACAAGAAAAGAAGATAGTAGCAAGTTAAGTTTTTTGTTTTTAAGACGTACCATGAAAGTATCACCAATGTTGATAACTAGGGCATCATGACGAGGTCGAACAGTCTGCCACATATTATTTGCAAAAACTTGTAAACCTTGAACATGATCTTGATGAAGTACGGTTAGAGACGTTGGATCACAATGCGGTCCAGTGCCAAGAGCAAGACCTGGCTCTTCACAAGGTGGGTAAAAATTACACCTCATTATACAACAACCATCTTCAAAGAATTTCCTGTAATGAAGTCTATCAAGTTCCATGCTAATTGCCAATAGTTCCATTATTGAAAGAGACAAGTCCTTCATTGCTTCACAGTATCTTTGATACACCACCCTACCAAAAAACCGAAAAAAAAAACAAAAGAAAAAGTTTCAGATATGAAATGTCGCACAAAATTAGTTGCCATGTTGCAGCCAGGTTAAAACATGTGTCCAAAGCATTGATAGACCTAAAATAATATTAATATAGATGTTTGTCAAGGAGTGAATGTTGTTATAAGCTTTTTAATTATTTTATTATTATTATTATTATTTTGATAATGAAACGTCCAATACATGATAATAATATTGTGGGTTACACAGTATGAGTTTAGAGATAACTCTGCCTCTTTGAATAATATATATTAAATTAGTGATAACTTTTATAGTGAAGATAACTCTAAGTCTATTGTTATTTTTTAAAAAATAATTATTAAATAGTTAATATAAATACAAATTTTTTAAATAGAAAAAACCATCAGTGTCAAATATATAAAAGAATCACAAAATTTATGGGACTTATTTACATTTGTTTATTCATTATTGGTTTGTCATTCCATGCAGGACATCCTACATTGAATCATGGTTGTATGATTAACCCCATGTACTATATGAGCTAGGGTTTTACTTCTTGATTAATCTCTGACCTTACGAGGAAACATTTTTCTTTTTTTACTTTATTTCTTGAAAACTAGTATTATCTGCTAGCTTATATTGCAAGATTGCGGGAGTTTGATTAAACCTAACGTCTGATTTCTCTTTAATGATTTTATAACAAAACTAAGTAGGATAGCTATTAATTAGAAAATTTCTGAAACGGAAGCGAGTTCCTAGAGTTTTATTATTCCATGATTAACCTAATCCAGTAGAGGCAGACATTTTTTCTTACCCTGCCTGATGGAAATCGTTTCCTATGTTGGATTTGAAGAAATCCAACACAACGGGGTAGGAACAGTTTAATTGGTAGCCAAAAGATAACGTCTCTTTCCAAGGCAATTTGGATAAGTATCGATTAGTATGGCCGCCAGAATAGCCCCACAAACTGCCTGGCGCCCTGCGAGCCCTTAGTTTTTGGCGGGTTGGAAGCTTAAAGAAATTATTGATATGATGATGAGCCAAATTGATAAGATTAAGATCAACTCCATGATTGATAACTTGGAAGCAACCATGGTTTAAGCAAGCAGCTTTGATCATTTTTGCAGCTTCCATTATTGCCTCCTCATCGCCTCTAAAGAATCCTTCAAGATCCACTACTGGCTCCATGAGCTCTTTTTGAGCGCTAACTGACTCTTCTTTTGGCCAAACAAATTGTATTGGTACATTGCTTGAATTTTTATTCCTGGCTTGGTTATGAAGAAAAGGCCAATCAAATATACTACTACTTGACTTCTGGTTTTCAAAATTTAGTGGGGAAGACAAGATAAGTGC
Organism: Jatropha multifida; assembly: GCA_948099535.1. NCBI lineage: Eukaryota > Viridiplantae > Streptophyta > Magnoliopsida > Malpighiales > Euphorbiaceae > Jatropha > Jatropha multifida. The sequence continues at coordinate 17,844 of CANUEX010016207.1, forward strand.
AGAGGCATTTGAATCCATTTGGATAGATTTGAGTTAGAATAAGTGTAGACTTGTTATTTATAGACCTACCATTTTTCCCTTTTTTTTTTATGGTGACTAACGGTCATAATCTTTTTTGGTAGTTACTAAGCGTATCTTTTTATCCCCTCTCTGAGAATAGTTAATTAATTTATTTTTTTTTTCCCGGATGAAAAGACGAGACTTTCATTTATGGTAAAATAGATGCATATTAGTCAAAATTCGACCCAATGTATAAATTCACCCATATATATATTTTATGTTAAAAATTTTATAGCACTTTCGACTTTTATTTTGACCTGTTAAATATTTCAATTTATAAAATTATATCCATTAAACACTTCAATTTGTAAAAATTATACTACTAAATATTTAAATTTTTAAAATTAAATTAATTAAATATTTATTCAATAGTTAAAAAATATAAAAATTATTGTTTCAAAGATTGTACTAACAACATATCAATCAAATATTTTGCATATAAGCATAAAAAATACTAAAAAATTATTATTATTATTATTATTATTATAGAAAAGGATATAATATTATCAAAATTTGTAATTTTGAAGCCATAATAATAAATTTTTCGCGAAATTTGAGATGCCATTGAGTTTTTTTTAAGTACACGAATAAATTTAGACGCTTGGCCATCAAAATTTTCCTCTTTAAAAATTTTTATGAGTATATATTTAATTACTAAAGATTGTACAGCACTTTGAAATCAACGGCCAAGTTCCGGTAGATTGGGAGGGCCCCACTCGGGTTAAGATTTTCCACTCTTCTTTCCAGCCCAGCGCAATCCAAACAATCAAAATTACAATATTTGGACTAAATGCATTAAAAATGACAAGGTTTGTCTGTACTTAGCCTATGGGCTCACCATGCATCAAAATGAATTCATGAAGGATATTTTTAAAATTTATTATTCTACCTTGTTTTCCAGTGACCAGAAAAAAATGTTCTAGTTTAGACAAATAACTTAATTGGTTAGGTACACCGATTCAATTAGATTATTTTACGAGTGTGTTCAGCAATAGTTTTTAATTAAATTTTTGCATTTTGATCTAATCAAAACTCTATTTATATTAATTGTAAAATTCTGTAACAGAACATTCATAATAGCTTTTAGAGATTGAAAAGGTTTTTTATCAAACATTAAATTATTTATCGTTGTATAGGGATAAATTAAAATTTTTTGATGATCAATTATTTTTTTTTCTCGAATTCAGTTAATTAAACAGTTTTACGAAACACTTCTAATTTAGACAGCTATATAAACATGTGTCACCTAAAAAACTAATAGCTAACAATTAATATTGCCGAGCATCCTCGAAGTGTTAATTAAAATTGCATAAAACATTAGTTGTGATGCCTATTTCAAAGCTCATATGAAAACTTCATTTGTAGAAAACACAGGGATCCTTCAGTTCAATTTGCCATTAACAGGCACCAGCATCCTATGCCTCTGTGTTTTTGTCTCACCACATTCAAATATTTCTTATTGATAAAAATTACTGCTCACTGCCTCTCAGATATTCCAGATCCAATTGTCGAGAAGCTTGTGATTAAAGTTGAAAAAATGGTAACTGGTGAGGTTTCAAATCTTGGTGTCTAATTCAAAACAGGCCCCTTCTGTCTCAATTGCCTAAGGAGAAGAGAGAAAAAAATAGAGCTACAGAAGAATGAAGTGTTTCTGGCCGACATGAATAGCCAAAGCCGTTTTGGTATTATTTGGGTACCATATAGACAAAACCATGTCACGTGAATTAATATGTTTTCTCATTATCACAAAACGACATCATTATCTTGGAGGACTGGAGAGGCCTTATTGTGACTTCCTAACCCTACAGATCTCTTCTATAAGCCAAATAGCCAATGCATCATATGTATTCTCTTGCTACAATATCTTTTACTAGGTCATGGCCAAGACACATGCAATCCTACTTTCATGTGCGCATTAATTATTTTTCTTCTGGCGACATCTTTTTTTAGCAAACGTCTCGAATTCAATAATGCTCTTTTATTAGAAAGATACATATAAATATATTGATTTTAAAAAGAAAAAAAAAGAACAAATGAAAAAAAATCTTAATTTTGAAACTTTTTATCAATATTTTAAATTTTATTAATAGATGATTTTTCATTTATTTTTAATCAAAATTGTGTCCAAATTTAATTGATATGACTAGGGGTGATCAAATTCGGTCAAAACCAAATTAAAAATCCATCGGAATTGATTTAGTTATTTTTTGGTTCGGTTATTTGGATATTAAATGCGGTTTCAGTTTGAAATTTTAGATAATTTCAGTTTAATTTTTGGTTTGGTTATACAAACAAGCGGAACTAATCAAACCAAAGAGTTTGGTTCGGTTATTTGTATATTAACTGTTTCTATAATCTATAACAATGTTTTGACAACCATACTAATCAGTGAACAGATGAAAACTTTCAATGAATTGAAGGGTTGAACCAAATTCCATACATTTTTTTATATATAATATTTTTAAATATATTAATTAAATAAAATTTAAAAATATAGGTTAAAAAAACTTTAATATGAAATAGAAAGCAGTTTCAAATTTGACTTTAACAGAACAAATATAAAATTGAAAAAATATATATATGATTAAATTTAATAAAAAAATTAATTAATTAGAATAAAGTATATTATTACTTTTTACATGTGGCTTTAAAATTAGATAATTTAATGTTTTAATTAATATATTAGGACTTTGGATTTAGAAACAAATTGGTCCAAAAACTAAAAAAGTGAGCCTAGTTTTTAAAAGGACCAAATTTTAAAAATTTCCACACTTTATAGGAAAATCCAAATTTTTAATTGAGCGGGTTTTAACTGGTTCAATTTACTGATTTTTAGCCGATTTTATCAATTCAAGCCGGTTTTTTTACATATAGTTTTCTTATGCAACCTCCATGGTGGTCTTGTATTTAATTTGAACTACAAAATAATTTATTTGGATCTCTTATATCTAAATTGCTTTTCTAAAACCTTTTGCTTTATGAAGTATGCATAGATAAGGTTCTGTCATTATGAAGAAAACAAAAATATTATAACATATGACTGTTGGCAAATTTTCTTATCTTTTGATTTCAATCCAGTTGGATCGCAAATTAAAAAAAAAATCAAAAAACAAAAGATTGGGAAAGGAAAGCCCATAAGATACAATCTAGTAGGCCCATTATCAAGACCAAGAGTGATTTAAACCCGACTAAATCCAGATTGAAACCTTTATTTAAATTTCAATAATTGAATACCATAAATGAGCTGTTTGCTTGAAACTTTTTGTTTTTTTTTTTCATTTTTCGTTCCACGGAATCCATATTCCATTAATTTTTGGAGATCATAAAATTTTGATATCAGAAATCTATGGAGCTTTTAGTGTTTGATAGGAATATTAATTAATTGCAAAATGGATTTTGGTTTACTTGAAGCAAATAAAGCCTAAATGTTCTATGATCTCTCAAATCATAACAATGAAATAGGATCACATTAATTATGATTAGGGGTCTCAATTTTTTGTTTCATATTTCTTTGTTTCAGGTATTTTAAATTTTATTCTCCATATTATTTGTCCTCTTTAATATTTTTACTCACTTGAATATAAGTATGTCGGTGTATTTTATTTTATTTTTTTATTCGTTAAAAGGATCAATGAATTGAAAAAATATTATAAGCTACGCTCTCATTTACTCATCAAATGGGATTTGATGAAAACAAGTTGGCCGCATTTGCTTCTTAATGCTTACCCCAGTGGTACTATGAAGAAAATTTATCAGGAAAGCTAATTCATTAAGCATAAACATAGAAATATACATTTCAGAAAAAAAAAATTAGAATCCACTATAAAACAACAAAGCAACCAAACATGAAATAAATTCCGATCAATCAATGCATGTGATCACTACTGAAATGCGATCCAGTTGATAATTTTTAACCTATAAATGAATATTCTAATAAATGAATAATCATCTGAATAAAAAAAAAGAAAAAAAAATCTGAATTTTGCACAACTCGCCATGTTAAAAATGCATGTTAATTAATTTTTACAGGAATATAAAGCAATCCAAAGAAATAAGAGGATTATCAATATCTTCCTCCATAGGAACTGACTCACTATCATGCTGAACTAAAGCTTGTTGAACTGCGACTTCATTGATTTTCGAACTTATTCGATGAATGCAAGTCTGTCTATTATTCTTCGAACAAGAACGAGGCTTATACTGATTCTCCTTTCTTGAAGATAAAGAAGAAACAGAATAATCATTTACCTTATAATTACTAACCATTGGTTTCGAACCACTTTCTTTTATCGAAATCCCTCTTCCATTAAACCGCCTGCTAGGAGATGGCGACTTCAAAGGTAAAGAATGCAAATAATTAATTCTTTCTGCTTCTCTGCGAAAGCTTTTTTGTCGATTCAATGGAGTTGGTGAGTTTGAACGAATTCTCTTCTGCGGTGTAGATTTATTTAATTTTTGCGGGATTGAATAATTTTTCACCGGAGACTCCAATTTTCTCGAATGTACATTAGGAGGAGTAAGGAATTGAGAACATTCCTTAATCGAATTAATACGACTAACGTGTGGGTTTTCCTTGATGCACGACCATAAAAACTCGTTGGAAAATGATCGATCTTTCAAGGTTGAGATGGATAATGAGGATCCGCTAGAGGTTGATGAAGATGAGCTAATAGTACTGGTACTAACAGTAGTATTAGAATTATTAGTACAGGTGAAAGAGGAAATAGAAGAAGTAGAAGAAGTAGTAGGTGAAGGAGGAGATATAATTGGGGTAATTTTATTTGATGTAGGAATACTAATTGGAGTTTTAGGGTTTTTGGGAGGTTGTGAGATTATCACAAGCTTGTCTTGTATGGAATTTTTCTTGGGTTTGCATTTGCTAATGCAACAGCCCATTTTTAGGAACTTGAATTATCAGGTATAGAAAGGAAAGTGAAAATAGGGACCATATAAGCTTAAGGAGCATAGACATGGCCATTCTTCTTTTATATAGCTAGCCTCCGTTTTTGAATATGAAAAGAGGAAGTGAAAGAAAAGTAAAAGGGTGGCTTTTGCTTTTGTGCTTCTTTTTCAGGTTTTTGAATTTTGTTGCCGGGTATCGAGTCCGTTGGCTAACGGTTAAAACTTAAAACTTCAAATGAAGGCAATTTTGAACTTTTTGCACATTGGTGGTTGGTTCGGTTGCTTTTTTACATTTTAACTTTTATTATATTTTTAGTGCATGTTTGAACACGTAATTATAATATAACTAACCAATAATATTCTCATCCTGCGGTTAGCCACTAGCAATTTGTGGGGTATTTCTTGCAATATCGTAAGAAAAGCATAAATCCTACTGTCTTAGGCCGCAATAGCGGTCCATTTTGAATAAAACATTCTGTTTGCCTATTACCATTCTCCTGTTAGGAAAGACCAAAGAGAATTTGCACGTCTCAATCAAGTTTTATTTCTTCTTGTTGTGTAAGGCTGCAATTGCATATCATCATAATATGCAATTTGGTGAGTTAAAAAAAGGTTACTCATATTGTTGCATATCATAATATTATTTTAACCCATTGAGCAAATTCTATAAATAAATAAAAAAAATTAATAGATTACATTCCCAAGCCATGCATATGGGATTTTTACTTGAATACATCTTGGGTCCAAAGGATACTCTTATACTAACCAAATAATAATAATTAGTGCCTTAATTTAGTGATGTTGAAAGTATTTAGATTTAGATGCCAAGTTTAAAATGTTTTTCTTTTCTTTTCTTATTCAAGTGTGAATTTTTATATTACTGATACTCAAATTTGGCACAAGATTAAATTTTAAAATTTTGCAACTACAAATCACTCTCCTAGTAGCAAGAAAAAAGAAGACTAAAGTACTCCTTTATACAGATAGAATATGGAAATGTAGCTCTGACCAAGAATTCTGACTCTGCATGATGTAGAAAAGAAAAGAGAAAAGAGAAAAAGCTAAATTCTTTGCAGAGATTTAACATGTTTAACGGCTAACTCCTCTAATTCTTAAAATTAATTTAGTTACGTTTAATTTTTTCCTATTTATTCATTTTTTTATTTTCCTTTATGCCTTCTTTTTTATTCACGCTCAAACTTCCTTTTGCTCTGAAATTGATTTTTTCTTCATATATTGAACTGCAATTTTAAAATTTAACATCTACAAATAACGGTTCGTGATTTATTGTTATTAATACATACTAATTCTGGACTATTGCACATTCAGCGCAGCAGGGATCTAAAATCTAATGGGCTACTATCCGCTCTTACTGAGGCTGCTGTTGGGCCATTTGATCCAATTATAAATGGGCCTTCTAATTTGAATTGACAGAAGATGATCATTTTATTGTGATTTCTGGAGACAACTGTATTGCACTTGTTGCCAACCACCATTGGGCAAGGTGCATTGTTATTTGACACCTTGCCTATTGGTATATTTTTGAGTCCCTTTGATATGGTTATATATATTATTGGCACCTTGCCTGTTGGTGTATTATTGAGAGGATGGATTAGGATAGGAAGTAATTAACCTTAGGAAATTTGAGGGTTAATTACTCTAGCTAGTTAGTAAGCTTAAATCAACTAATTGGCATTATGCCACTAATTAAATTGAAAGTAAGGCGGTCATTAGAAATTAATTAGTCATTTATTTTCAAATTAATTGGTTGGAGCAATTTAGAAAATCATTATTACTGAATTCTAGATAAATTAAACAAAATAATTGAAGATGTTAAGCACAAAAAAGATTCCAACCATTACTCTTACTTTTGAGTTGTTCAATGTTTAAGGAAAAAGTCTTGACGTGAGCTCAGCTTGTCCTCTCAATAAGATTTAATCTAAACTTCTGTTGTCAGTGCCCGAGCTCCAAGAAGTCGTCAGATTCATAAAGGGAGGTAAAGTTACCTTTCAAGTGTTCTAAGAAATTTCATACTCTGCGCTCAAACTCTAAGGCTTTCATGGTCTTTGCAGAATTCGTATCTGATTTGTTTTTTCCAGGACTGGCCCGCGGTCTTCTAGCATAAAAGCATATTTTTCAGCCACCTAACACTAAACCCTGACTCGACCACTTACGGAGACATTTTCCTGATCCCATTAACCTACCAAGAGAACTTTCTTTGCGTTCCAGAAAAAGCCCCACAAAAGCCTAGAAATATTTTTTGCTTCTGTAGTTTTTAATCCATTGGAGACAAAGAAGAGAAAAAAAAGGGGATATTTGGGTTCCTCCAAGATCTATGTCAAGCCAGAGGAAAAAAATGAAGAAAAGAAACAATTGATGAACTTTTTTTTGCTATTGAAGAAATATTTTAGTATTTTTGCAAGTAATATAACCAAAATATAGAACAAGGCGGCTACCAGTCTTACATTAGCCAATCAATCATCAAATTCATGTTACCGCCCTACATATATGAACAGAATCTCACTAAGCTAATTAATAATCAAGTAGCAAACACAAATATGCGGTCTAATTAATCAAGAACCGCCGGTGGAGTTGGAGGAGAAAGTAGGGAACAAATCAGCCAAAATCTTCATCATCACATTTCCTCTCCTGGGTGGTCCTAGTGGCCTCACTGCCTGACGGGCTCCACCGCGGTGGCCGTCTACACTCCCAGAGCCAGCGTTTCCCTGACTATTCATGCTCTTTTCCTTTGCTACTGCTTGTTCAATAGGTTCAAAAAAATCAGCCCAAATATTCCTCGTTACATTTCCTCTCCTGGGGGGTGCTATTGGCCCTTTCCTGAAAGCCGGAGAACGGAACGCCTGACCCGCTCCACCTTGGCGAGTGTCTCGACCACCACTGTCCTCGTTTCCCTGACCAGTCATCCCTTTGTTCTTGTTTACCGTCAAAACAGAGGAAAATTTAAAAAAAGGAGGGGTCATGTTACTCTTAACTCACGTAAGGCTCTTAAGGAATCCGCGTTTTGGTATGGGCCCCAAGGAAGGGAAGAATTAGAGGTTTTTACATCGAAGAGGAGCCCATGCTCTTAGTATAATATAATGCTGTCACTCGCAACACAAATATGGAAGCCATACCATTATCCTATTGGATATCATTATGTTGTGATTACAAATACTAAAATGGACGGCGTTGATTTTAAAACCTAAGAACTAATACTGTGGTCTTACTCTCAAGGCTAAATATGGTTCTTGCTTTTATTTTTTATTATATTATGTGAACAAACTATTTAAATTATTGCGTTCTGATATTTTTTATCTTTTCTCATTTTAATTAATTATATTTATAAATAAAATTATCAATATAGTTGGACATTATTTCAAAATGTATTTAAAAAAAAGGAAATTTAAACTTTATATTACTTATTTATTTCTTATGCCACCTTCTCCCACATTCTTCTTTCTTAAATTATAATAATATAAATATAAATTCAAAATTTCATAATTTATATTACAATAAAATATCAATATTTATAGTAAACTAGTCATGAGCCGATTTTATGGATTCCTAACTTTCTTTTTATTATCTAAAAATTATTAATAGTAATATTAAAAATATTAATGATGTCATTATTTTATTTATTATTTTAAAATAATATTAATAATATTTTTAATTTCATTAATTATTAAAATAAGAAAGTTTTATTACTTCGAAAAAATATTGATTATATTATTAATTAATTAAATTATTAAAAACAACAGCATTAATGATATTAATTTCAGCTCTATGGATGTTTAAATAAATTGTAAAGTAATTAAAAAATTAAATGAAAAAAATAATCAATTAGCTTAGTGGGACTAATTTTTAAAATCCATTGCTTATTTCCTTCTTTGTGCTGATCAATCACACTGGTCCCACTTATGTCCATACCACGTGCGCGCTCCTATCTGTGTGGGACTACACATATTTTACTTTACTTGTTGGAAATAATTTGTCTCTTTCCTTCTGAAAAAAAACAAGAAAAGAAGAAGAAGATTGTTCCTTTCGCACTCAACCGAGAGAGGAAAGAGTTGTGAAATATAGAAAAGAGTTGTGATCAAGGGTCTCATTTTAAATAATGTAGAGTCGAAATCGAACACAAAAATTGATGGTTCCGGTTCCGATTCCGTTTTGATTTCTTAATAGTTTTAAAACTGATGGTTTTAAATGATTTTTTTTTTATTTTTCAAACGGTTCATATTATTTTAAAACTGAAAATGTAACTTACACAAATACCTATCACACATCTACACGTTATATAGTCGTTTATAGTTCTCAAGAGAGTTAATTTAGAGATTTTGATAAAAAAATTTAAAAATAAAAAAATATACGTATATATATACACAAATTTCACAAGAAAAGGAAAAGAGCATGAAAAGTATATATATACACAAAAAGCATATACGTAGATATCATATCAATGACTATATGGAGTAATTGATCAAGTGGCTTCATTGGAATCAGAGGCGAAAAGTTTTAAGTTGAGACAAATCAGCCGCAATGTTCTTCATCACACTTCCTGTTTTCCTTTCCCCTTCTCTCACAGACAAGCAGTCAAGTAAGGATTCAAAGAGCATGAGTATGTTGTCAATGGTGATGTAATTGCACGGAAGAAAAGTGATGTCACTCAATTTTGTCTCTTGCAATGATTTTTACGTGGCCAAATATGGTTCAATAGAAATGCATTTATCATTTTTTATTTTTTATTTCGGATTTTTTTATGTATCAAACCTGCTGCCGACTGTTTTTGGAGCCACCTAGTTTTAAGGGAAAACAATACAAATTTTCTTTTCTCCACTTGTCCGAGAAAAATAATTAAAATTATAATTTTACTACTATTTGTTGTTGTTTTTTTTAAAATATAAAGGTTTACTTTTATAATTTTACTATTCATAAGGTCACTAATTTCTCTTCTTATTTCCTCTCAAAATATTTTATATTTTTCCCATTTATTTTCCTTTTCAATATTTCAATTTATAATTTATGATTTATGATTTATTAACACTTCGATCACTATATATATATATATATTCCACACACGGAGTATTGGTGTAATAGCAAGTGCTTACATTTGAATTTCAATTTACTTGCTTAAAAATTTATATTAAAACATCTAACTATAAGAAAATATTTAGAATTATTTTTGGAATGACCCAAAGCTTGCTCAGGTTCAAACTTATTTAAGCTGTTGGGTCAAATGTAAACCTAACATTTGAAACATTAATTGGGCTTCATCTCTGTAGGCAGGCCTCGAGCCTAGTCCACAAACCTCATACGTAAATGTACCCATTTACAACACTGATGAGTCGTGAAATACACGCTCCTGGATAGCGGGTGTGGAAACAACCTTAAAGATGTTGATACAGCGTTGAAAGCTCAACGATCAATTTGTCTAGAAGAATCTTTGTCGAGTCATTGTAGGTCGGTAGTTCTGCAGTGTACGAAAGATACCGTTGAAGTTGTTGTTGTTGCCAATGTGTAAGTTTGATAGTTCATAAAGTGAGGAAAAACTAAAAAACCTTTTTCTATTTTTTTTCTTAAAAAATAATTTTATTTTACATATTTTTCTCAGATTCATTGAATGTGCGGATTACATAATTTTCATTCATGTATCAAAATATCAAAACAGAAAAAAAAAATAGTTCAGTACTTCATTTACATTTTGCGAGATAACCGAGGCAAATTTTTATAGGTGTTTAGGAAAATTTTGCGGGACCCATGGACTTCCGAATTCAATTCATTCAAAGTCGTTGTTTTTAACTTTTGCACCACACTTTTTCTATATATATATTAGAAAAATAACCGCTGCCTCCGTTTTATTTATATAGAAAAAAATTTTTTTTTGGATTTTCTATATGACAACATATATATATATATATATATATATATATATATATATATATTTAAAATGTGTGCAACATAAATTAAGAATCAATAAACATATTAAACAGTAGATATTGCTCTTCTGCTGCGGCTTTCTCAACCATTTGACTATAAACATTAATTACATCAGACAAATAATCATTCATCATAAGGTTATTCTTTGGACATATGTTTAATTTTATAGTTGTTACCTCCATTTCACTTAATGATATCAAACATACAAGTTTGTAATGTCAAAAACATCTTGTTCAAATCAAAAGTAGAAAATTCATAATAAGTTTTAATAACAATATCAATCAACTGCTCAATTGTGTTTTGAATCTCTTTGTATTTGATTGAATCTATAGCTCTAAAGAAACTAAAGTCTAAAATGTTTACATCAAGGCTATTTGGAGGTTGGCTGTTATACAGACCTTTCATTCCAATACCAGCTCTATTCCCATTTTTTGCATTATGTTAAATTTTATAAACTGTCTTAGTGGATATGGATAAATTGTCAGCAATTTTATACATATTGCGAGCATTTGACTTATCCTTTTCAATTTCAGAATAAAACAACATACAAACTATATTTTTCACATCTTCAGTGATGTTTTTCCTTTTATTGCCTTTTCGTGCATCTTCTGAAATGTTAATTGGTGGTGCTGTAGTTTCAAATTTCACAAAAGGCGATTGTTAAGTGGATGGCAAGGAGATAAGTCTAAGGGTTGATCGTTGAGTATGAGCAAAACTTCTAAAGTTGCAAGCAAGTCTTTAGAGACCTTATTCAAATTAAAAGAAAGGACTGTGTACATGGCGTTTGTGGATTAAATTTTAGAATTGTGAATTTATCTCTATTTAAATGAATTTAGTTTTGAAAATTTTAACTTCAAATTTTAACTTTTTACCTACAAATTTGTTGAAGCAATGTAAATAGTTTGAGGTTAAAAATTTTAGCTCCAAAATTTATTTTCAACTTTTATGTCAATTTTTTCAATCCAAATTTGATATTGAGATTTTAGTGTTCAATTACAATTAAAAAGCCTATGTTTTTTTGTTATTGGAAGTATAAACAAATAAAATGTCTTATTTCAACAACTAATTCTCTCTCTCATCATTTATCACTTTTTATTAAAAATTGATACCACTTTAATATCTTTTTAGGAGTAGTTTAGGAAGAAATTAATAAAAAGACCACATTCTTAATCCTAGAGAAATTTTGACTTTCTCTATATAAATATAAATAAAACGGAGGAGGTAGTATAAAAAATTTCTATTAAATTTTATTTTTACTTTTTTGAATTGACTTGAATACTTGTTTTACTTTTGTTGGATATTAGACAAACATTTTTTTTACAAATTTATTAATTAATTTTTCAAATAAAAAATTGACCAAATTCAATTAAAATAATAAATTTTTAAATATTATTCCTGCTTTACCTTTTTTAATTATATTTTAATGCTTTTTGTACTTTTTGGCTAAGTGCTAATTGCAGAAAGATGACAATCTAGTACTGTCCAATACGTCACAAGTAGATGACAAAGATTCACAGCTTTCTTCTCACTATTTGTTATGGATTTTTCCCTTCAAGATAACTAAGAGGATCTTGTTTCTGTATTGCAAGAAAAACGATTTTTCGTCTTCTCTTTAGTTTAGTCAATCACATGTAAGATCTGAGTGGACTTCAACTCCCATTTTCTTAATTTTCTTAAACTGGAGAAACATATTATTACCGGAATTTACTCTGATTAGGTTCAAACAAATAACATAAGATAAAATACAGATTGGAATGCAAAGCCAAAGAAGTGTAGAAAACGTAATATTAGAGAGAAAATTAGTACATTTCACAATTAAAACTATCTAAATTAAAGAAACTGGAAAGGAAGAACAGATAAAAAACAAGATATAATAATTAATGGAAGATCAATATATACGGTTAGAAAATGGAGATGGAGAGGAGAAAATCAAAAATCAAACGGCAAGCCTTTTTCTTCATATTCTCAGCATAACAAGTCTCCCCTCTCAACTCTCTCTTTTACATGTTTTTCTCTCTTCTAATACGTTGATTGCAGCCCTCTCCTTTTTTATATAAAAGTTAACTTTTACTTCTATCAAACATCAAATTTTTCTCCTAAATTTTTGCCAAAATTCAAGCTAAACCATATAATCTAAATCTTCTAGAAACATCCTGCTGCTAAATCTCAACAACTCCATATTTTCAACGGTGAAATCTCAGCAACTCCAACATATACACTATGTAAAGGCAATATAGATAGCATCTAAGGGTTTGGAAATATGGGCTTGCTTTTCTTGCAGTCTAGGAAGCAGCTACAAGCGGCCTGCTGCTTTTTTGCTGTAGTGGAATGGACCAAACAATCGAACGCCATCTTCTTCACTAACTTCTTTGGTGGAAAAACACTTCCATCTTTTGTTGGGAAAAATGCTTCTTTTGGGGCCTTGTTGTTGGAGTTTGACCCCTCTTCTTGTTGCTTCTTCTTGTCCATCTCTCTCTCTCTCTCTGCTTTCACTTACTAAGCTGGTGTATGGTTCTCATGTTTCGATTGTTGTGTGCATATAATGTGGGAGGAAAACTTGGAGATTAAGCATTCTGCACTGTACCAAATTAATTAATATAGTAAAAACAGAGATTAGGTATACTTGTTGTCACATGCATTACGTCATAAATATTATGAATCAATTAAAAATTTTATATCTAATTTACAAGTATAATGCAGTAATGAAGGTCGCATTGTCTTGCCATTGTGTGGGCAACTGCCTTTAGAGAAAGGAATAATTCAGGAAATTCTTTATCTTTGTGAAGGGAATTCTTTTTCTAGGAAGTTGAATTTGGGCATAGATAACCAATTCGTTTAGCACATGCTACGATTGGGAAATTTCATGTCTCTCTTCCTTTATTTAGGCAGACAACTAAAGCTTTAGGACCTATCAGTTTTCCACCGAGGAGATGTTCTCTAATGATCCCTTTTCCCCCTTTTTGGACAATCATTTCCCACTAAATTTTTAAACTTCCTAAGATTTAGATATTAATTACTATAATTATCAATTACTATAAAGATTACCCTTATGCCTTATATTAATTTGTTCACTCATTGTATTTTTTTTTTTTTTGAGAAGAATGCTCTTTTTCATTGTTGGATTGGCTATTTGAAAAGCAAAACAGAGAAATGGGTCCATGAAGTTCGGAAATGTGCTTCATTTTTTCAATAGACACTTTTTTTTTTCTTTTTAACTTTAAACCTTGTCTTCTAGTAATTAAATGTTTAGATAATTTATTTCATTTGTTTGATTTGAATTGTCATATTCACCTTTTACCAGTGAACAAATCTTTGAAGACGAAACCAGTAGGGAGGGCCAACTTTTTTTCATTTAAAACAAAAATTTTAATTATATTTTTCATTCTAAGAAACACATTTGCATTATGTTCAACTCATTCAATTAAGTTTGCCAAAATTGCTACATTTTAATGTGGGTTTTCTCTTTAAAAAAAGTCATTTAACTTTGTAGAATAACCCCAAAATTAACTAAGAATAAATGACAAATTTAAGTCATTAGAAATAAACTTAAAAATGAGGTAATATGTGAAAATATATCACTAAACAATGACTTAATTTAAAAAAAAAAAAAATTGCAGTTCGAAAAAACAAAAATGATGAGAATTTAAGGATCTAATTTTAACAAAAATAATAGAAATCGTTTAATTTTGATCTACTGTGACTTTCATTGTAATGGAGCAAAATGTCTAAAGTATATTTTTAATAAGCTTAATTCAATTCCACCAATTGAAAATATGAATTTGGATTTTTTTTATTTGAGTTTAATTGTCCTTCTAGAAAACCAATAAGCATTTTTCTTGTAGAAATCCTTGTAGGTCAATGAAGCACATAGCTTCTCTCTGGTCGGTTCACAGTTGCAAGTTCCAAGTGTCTATTTGTGGTCCCTCCACAAGAAAATAGCGCGTAATGGCACAAAACGCCAATTTTTGACACTGCTGCTAGCGAGAGAAGCCGTGTGCTTCATTATCCAATTCCTTTGCTCAAAATTTTATTATCTACTTTTACAAATTTTAATAATCATACTATTTCTAAGCCTTGAGAGGTGAATTTAAGAAATAGTAATAATTAAATTGCATAAATAAGTAAGAGAGTGAGGATAGAGATGGCAATTTAATCCGACAATATTCGATTCGATTTTGGTAAATTTGGGTAGTGTATAAATAGATTTGAATAGAAATTTTAATATCTGTATCGGGTTCAGAGCAAATTCGGATTCAAATGAGTCGATAACGAGTATCCGCCCCGTTATCCATAACAAAATTTGTTTTTGTTGATGATCAATATTAAATCAATGATCTCTGTATATTTATTAAATTATCTTACCATCAAATTATTTAATATTATTATGCAAAAAAAATACACAAATTATATATATTGGTAACTATAATAATTTATTAATAAATCCACAGTGTTATTGGATAATAATATAATTTTATTTATAAATATACACATTAAATTATAATATTTTAATACTTAACAGATTCGTGTATTTAAAATGACAATGGATTCAGAGTTACAATGCAACGGATTGGGATCGCCTAATTTATTTTTTACGGTACCCGTACCACTGCCGTATCTAAATGAGAACTAAAAAGAGAAAGAACACGACAAGCGCACATGGGAAGCTCTAGATTCGAGAAGGTATTGTATGGATGTTCTATCAACTTTTTTACTTTTGAGGCTGTAGGTTTTCTTTGGAAAATGCTAAATGAGGGAGTCCCGTCACTATCGTAGTAGGCAAAGTTTCAAAGGCTGAAAATTTCATCGAATGCGAACTCGGTCGCCGCCGGCGATGCCCACCTGAGAAAATATGCAGAGGGGTAAGGCAGTCAGAGTATCGTAGAATAGAAGGGACATAAGGTTGGAATCTTAGTACTACAGATTCAAATTGAATAGCCCTAATCAAACTACTACCGTACTAGTTATCCAAATTTAAGCTAAAAAGTTGAAAAGAAGGTACAAGTTAAGCATGGAATGAAATAGGTACAAGGTCAGTCTACAGCATGAGCTATTTTTTGCGGAGAATTTATGCTGAGGCAACCGGCCTTGTTGGCTTCTACAGAGAAACAAGAGAAGCAGGAAGAGCAGAGAGTAGCAAAAGACGAAATCAATGAATCAAAAATCATTCGCTTCACTAATTTTCTCTTCTTTGGAAAAATACTTCCTTTCCTGGAATTGAAAAATGGCTCTGTCCTCATCATCTCCATCTTCTTCCTCTGCTTCTCTCTGTATTTTCTCTAACTCTGCTGTGCTCCGTTTTTAGCAACAAGGAAATAGTACTTGGTTTGCTTAAAAAACAAATAATGGGTCCACTCATTGAATAAATAATTAGGATTAAAATATTAGTTTGTTAAAATTCTTCTAGAACTCTGCAAACCTGGTCATGAGTTATATCTGCATCCAATATATAATGATGGTATGAAAACAATAAAACGAAATCAAATAGAAAAGTGGGGTCTCCTTTAAAAATACTAAGTGTTGATTTGATGTGCATGAATAGTGTTTTCTCTTGACAAGGTGAACACTATAGATGCAGGTTGCAACAAGAAACTGCTGAGGTGGAAATTAACAAGCTACTGTCCACTTCTTAGTACTTGCAGACTAAGTGACGATTTTTTTTTTAAATTTTTTTCTATTAATTAAATTGGGTACAAAGAACCAGGACAAGTACACGTGGATACCAAGTGCTCCAGCTTTGAGAATCTTCTGTTAGATATTTTAATCTACTTTCTCACTTTTGCGGTTTCAGATTCTTCCCCGCAGTTAAGAATGTTGATCAAACCATCTAAACGGCTAAATTGATTCACACAAACTTAAATTTATTTAAAATCGCAATTTTAAAAAATTAATAGTTTAATTTGATTTTGTCAAATTTAAAATCTAATTTTTTATTTAATTTACGATTTAGCTTCATATATTTAATCATTAAAATATCATAATTTTTGAAAAAATCAAATTACATGTATTGTTTTAAAATTAATTAGAATTTGAAGTTTCAACTTGATCAATCTTATTTTTGGTGTAAATTTTGTTCTACATTTTTCAAAAATGATCTCTTATATGCTCATGTAGCTTTTATAAGTAAAATTTATTTGGTTTAAATTTCATATAATGTAAAGGTACATATATCATGAATTTATACCCTTCAATTTGTAAAGTAGAAAATAAAATTTGTAATTAATATATATATATATATATAAGTCTCTTAATTAAAAGATATGTTTATAATAATTTCCCTATCTTTCTTTTATACATGTAAAACCATTCTTATATGATATTCATAACACAATATCCCAATGATAAGGAGGAATTCTATTTTTTAAAAAAATCATAAGACTAGAAAGAAAAATTTTTATGTAAATGAAATATGAATTCTAATATTTGTTTTCTAGATAATTTTATATTTATCATGAGATTTAGGAGTGAGAAAAAAAATATTTTTAATTTTTATATTAAAATGCTATTTATATATATATTAAGGATACAAGATAAATATGGAGGAAGAAAATATAAGTTAGTAAAGATATGAATAAAAAAACAGATAACAGGTTGGACAACCTCTAGATACAAATGGCATGAATCAATATATAAGAATATTCATAGATTGGAGGAGAAGGTGCGTGAGATAGTAAAAAACAGCACGTGGAAAAAACTGAAGACGGAGGAAGTGCCGTGGATTATCAACCTGTATTCAGTGCCTACCTTTTTGTCGTTGTGGGATCCTTTACAAGTTTATATAATATAATAAAGTGATGAAGTGGGTCCTACTATGTATCACCGCCCTTTTATTTTTGAGACTTGAGAGCAGCATGACGTGTACTCAGAATTCGACTGTCGTCATTATTTTTGACGTATTATAATAACGGAAATTATAATTTTAAGACATAAATATTACGGAATCTTATCTCCGCCTCTTTTTTATTGCAGGCAGCAAGCATCGGAAGCATAGTAATTAAACCGGATCAGAGGTTCACACTGAAAACCAGTGAACTGGATTCAAAATCGAGCCGGTTTTTTCCTTTAATATTTGTTAATTGACTAATAGGATTAATATCGGATTCAAAAACGGTGAACCCAAATTGCAAATTGCATGGTCGGTTCACAGCCTCACAGGTAGTTGCTACTCGCAAAGCTAATGATCCAATTGCTAAATAGCTGTGGGCCCTCAAAAAGAAAACGGCGATTGATCCCGATAAACGCGAACCTTTGACACCGGCTAGAGACGCCTTTCACGGCTAATACATCATTCATTATCTAATCAATTATAAAAACCTCTCCTTTCTTTATTTATTGAACGCCATTGCCAATCAGATTCAGAACCCATTTCTTACGACCTTTTTATTCTCGAAGATAGTGAAATTGCCAACTCAAAGTTCTCCTCTCTGTTTCGTAATCTTGGGCAATAAAACTGTGTTTTAGACAGACCAAAGTAGACAAAGTTTCAAAGAAAGAAAGAGCCATCACATGAATTGCTTCGCCGCCGGCGATAAGTCTGACAGTCACTCATCGTATCATAGAAAGGAATAGAAATCAGGCAAGAATATGTTTTATGTTACGGAAAAAAAATACATAATTCAAATTTCAAAACCGAAATCAAACGAGTACTTGATAGAATATATGATAAATAGTTGAAAAGAAATACAAGTTAAACAAAGAAATTAAATAAGTACAAAATCAGTCTTCAGCATTAGCTATTTTTGCCGGAGAATTTATGTTGAGGCAGCTGGGCTTGTTGGCTTCTCCAGAGAAGCAAGAAAAGCAAGAAGAGCACAGAGAAGCAAAAGATTGCATCAATGAATCAAAAACCATTCGCTTCACTAATTTTCTCTTCTTTGGAAAAATACTTCCTTTCTTGGACTTGAAAAATGGCGCTGTCATCTTCTCCATCTTCTTCCTCTGCTTCTCGCTGTTCTTTCTCTCACTCTGCTCTGTTTTAACTGTAGTGTTTTGATTTGTGACTGAGCAGATAATAAATGGTCGTGGGGTTTCTGAATTTCATTTCATTTAAAGGAAATATCCGCCAATCAAAGAGTAACTTGTTACGAAAATATCCTTTTGACCTGGATACGTTGATTTACCGACACGTACACGTGGCGCTCCCTCAACGTATCGGTTAATAAAAAAACAATCTCTTTGATGGCTACGATTATCCCGCCAATTTCCGGTGGCCCATATGTGCGCTTTAGGCTATAGGCTAAAATCGACCAGGTTGCACGGAACAGTTGGGTTACCTGCTGTCATCTTTTCCTAAATCAGAAACTTCTTCTGTATCATTCTCAATCGCTTTAATGTCTTCTTGATGATAAATGCACGAGGGGGAGAAAAAGAAGACTTTCGTTTTTTTTTTTTTCTTATTTTGAAGTTTTTTTGAAAATATGTTTTTTATTTTGAAGTTATCTACAAAAATATTGAGTTATTTTAGAGTAAAATAAAATATTATATAATTCTTTTAGAGTAAAATAATATTAATTTAATAATGACAAAGTGTTGATCGATAATAAATTATTTTATTAATCTTATAAGCAAGAGTGTAAATGAGTCGAACTTAGCTCTAAGTTATTAGTCTCAAAATTTGAAAAGTTTGAAAATTTTATGTTCGATTTCAAATTAAAAAATTTTGTATTCAAACTCGGCTAGAGTAAACTAAAGTAAAATTTGATAAAACTTGACTTGCTTTCCAGTTAAATATTATGCTCGAACTTGATTCGAGCTAAACTCAACAATTTAAAAATCAGTCGAGCTTATTAGAACTTTACCGGTAAAGATGAGAATATAAGTACAATTCTTAAAAGTAGTAATATTTAACAGAAAGAAAATTTTCTGTTTTTTTTTTTTCAGAAAACACTAATATTTATTACAGATTGGATATAGAGAATATAGATGCCACGAAAAATGAAGAGTGATCCTCTGTCATCACTTGAAAAGATAATTAAGAGTTAAACCTTCCAAATATTTGGAGTTGTAATAATTGCACCTAACAATGAATTTTTCAGATACTGTAATTTGAAATTTTAGGTATAATTGCACTCCAAAATTAAAATTGGGTTAAAGAAAAAAAAGCTAAATTACTGAAAAAAACCTGGGTTTTAATTTTTTTCTATAAATTTAACCAATATTTTTAATTTTTTCAATTATTACCTCAAATTTATTTTTTTTTGTCAATTAAAGATCCCTATCCATAGTTCATTAATTTATTGCTTATTTGATCATCACCCTAAAACACGCCAGCTCATATACACATGAACATTCTTTTTTCATTCATCCTTACTTTTAAAATTCTATATCAGCAACACAAGTTTGAAGGTTGGTACGATTTTAAAATTAATAGACTTTTGATGAATCATCGGTGAGCAACTCACATTGTCAATAATCTTGAGTTTTGTCACATGTTTTTTGGCTTTCAATTCTACATGACTCCATCACACCCAATTAAATTTTGGATAAAATACATAATTTATAATAAAAAAAGGTTATTAATTGATAAAATTAAAAATATTGATCCAATTTGAAAAAACTCAAAAGTTTGAAATTTTTTTTGGTGATCAAGGATTTGAAAAAGAATAAACGCGAGTCCTATATGCGTTTTCTAATTCACCTTAGGTTAGCCAATTTTTAACCAGGACAAAGTAAACCTTCTTAGCCCCCAAATTCATCCTCATTGAAGCAAATGTATTTTCAAACTTAACAGATTGTGGTTTGTAGCGGGTTAAGTTCATTTTAAGTTATAACCGTCATAACGTCTGAAGTATTTAAAATGATTTACCCTAAGTTATATTTATACAATATATAAATGTGAGAATAGGGAAGGAATAATGGATTTTCCGATAGCACTTTTGATATAATTTTGAACATCTTCAAATAACTTTAGTCATAGTAAATTAGAAATTATATTTTATTAGTATATATAAAATTTATTTTTTAAGCTAATCATATGTAATCTGATTGTCTTTTCACTTATGTGAGTAGTGAGAAATCTTGAATTTGAATTCTCTCGACCATAAGTATTTTCTCTAATTTGGTGAATAGATGATTATTCTTTATTCTCTAATCTGCAATAGTATTTTGGCCCATCAAACCTCCTAATTAAATACAAAAAAATTATTTTTTAAATAAATACATATAGATAATTAAACATTTTAAAATATTAAGTTTTATCTTTATTAAATTTATTTATTAATAAATATAAATGATAATTAGACATTTGAAGATTGTTTTATATTTTATTTATTAAATATTGATTTTTTTTAGGATATAGATTAAAAAAAGTAAAAAAATATTTTTTTTATAATTAGATTGTATATATTTTTTAAAAATAAATTTTCAAATAGAATATATAATATTTTATTTAGTAGAGATAAAAAAGCATATTATTTTATTAATATTTTTTCTTTATGTTTGTGAGATTTGATCGGATATATTTTTTAAAAAGTAAATTTTCAAATAGAATTTATATAATTAAACCTGATATGGTAATCAGTTGAAAATTTTAATTTAAAAAAATATATAATATTTTATTAATATATTTATATATCCATATATATCGAAATACTTTTTTAGGTGAGTTTTGAAAGAGTTTTGTTCTTAATAATAATTTTTTATTTTTTTTTCATTACGGAATAATTTATAACTATTATCATTTTAATTTAGTAATTAAATTCAGATTATCTTTCCACTTCTTTTCTTTTTTCTATCAGTAAAAAATAATTTATTATTATAATTATATATAAATTTTGATTTGGGGTTGAGGGCGGGACTTGCAAATTGAATGATGGCTTAATTTAGGAACTAAGGATTAGATTTTAAGATTGAGTTGAATTTTATTATAAGACCACTTTATTATATAAAAATAAAATTAATTAAGTTCATAAGAAGTAGTATTACAAGTAATTTTTATGATAAAATGTAATACAAATTAACCATTTATATTTATTTTAATCTAAATAAAATTTATACTTTAATATTAAATAGATAAAAAAATAAATAATAAATATAGTCAAAATGCAATGCAAGTCACATAAAAAATTAATATATTTAAATTCACAATTTGACATATAAATTTACTTATAGTATATTGATAAGGCAGTGAAATGGGACAACTATAGCATGAGGCGTATAGGAAATATTTTTTTTATTTAATAAATATAGGAAAATATTAATGAAGAAAAAGGTGCCTAAAAAACAAAACCGCAATAGGGAAAGTTCTTGGCTATTTCCAGGAAGCATAGAAGCTTTGACAAATGATAACAAGTTGTTGCTTGCATGACGCACCCTTCTTTTTTAGAGTCAAAGATTTACTGATTTTTCTATAAAAAAAAATTATTTTTTCTCCTAACTTTTTAATTATTATCTTCAAAGACGTTCTTTTAGATTTAATAAATTAATTAGCTTATAATAACACATTTATATAAATTAATTGATCTCCCCTTTGCCATTACCACTGGTCATCAACTGCCACTATAAACCATTGACGTCTATTATAATTTTTTTTATATTTTTATATTTAATAAGAAGTTTTAAAAATTATATTTTTTATAAAATATATATAATTTTATAATTCTAAACATTTTTATAGTCTTATAATATGCTTTTTATAATTAATTCTTAATATTGTAACAGAACAACAAAAAATAAGTTGCGAAATTAAGAAAATAAAAAAATAAGTTGTCAATGAAATATTTTCTCAATGGAGCCCTAATAACTGCCTTCGCCAATACTTCTGCCTAGATCTCTCATAATTACCTTTCTGACCTCCATCAATATTGAAAGAAACCCAACCTAATCCGAGGAAATTCCCTATTAAAAATATTTCCTAATATAATTAGGCTTATAATTACTTAATAAATGCTTTTTTTATTACTTAATAAATAATTTCCTAAAAAAAAGTTCATTAGTGATTTTTTTATTATATCTGTGCCATAATCTTGTCATATCTGAAATTTCACATCCTTTAAAGAAATCATTAATTTTGTCTAAATTATAATAAATAATTGACCATATTATCCTTAATTTAATATATTAATTCTCTAAGAAAATTATTAAATGGAAGTAATAATTATTGGTTCATATATAAAGGGTAAATATAAAAAAAAATATTTATTATTATTTGAAACTATAAATATAATAAACTATTTAAAATAAACTATTTTCTTAATAGTGACAGATATAATGGATCGGAGATAGTATTTTATTAAATTTAATATTTCATTTTTTTCGAAAACAAATCATTTATAATGAAAATGAAATGTTCATAAATAGTATCTACATCAAACCTAATTTTAAGAATTGAATCCAAATGAATAATTTTGATTCGTTAGTGAATTAATTGCATTATTATGATGGTGGTGGATGTAGGATTTGACACTAAAAATGAGGTCATCTCTATTTATGAAAAAATTTTAAAATTGGAGACCCAAAATTATAATCACAAAGCCATTTAATAATTCCTTTATTTTAATTAAAACAAGTGTTTTATGTCAATTTAGCATGGATATGCATGGCATGATCCCGTTTCGATTTTATACCAAAATTGAACTGATCAAAATTGGCATTAAACCATGGTTCATGGTTCTTGATTTCAAATTATAATCGAAACCATGTATTTAAGGTTCGGTGCCAATTCTTCATCTTTTAAAATCGAAACTTGTGATTTTAGTGTAAAACTAGTGATTCCAATTTAAAAACGTGAAAAACATGATTTCAAAGAAATTTTCAATTTTTTTAGTTTTACTATAACTTTTTAAAATAAATTTTAAGAACTTTTATTAAATTAATTTAACTTTTCTCAATGGTAATATTTATTGTTATTCCAACTACAAATTTAAAAAAAAAAATAAAAAATTTGAAATAAATCATCTAATTTAGGTTTAAAATCAGAATAAAATCGAAACTAACAATTTTAGAACCGTCTCAAAAATTGCTTAAAAGTAGTACAAGTTCAATTTCACCCTTTTAATAATTGAATCCCATAGTTTTAGACTTGAAAACTGCAGTTTAAAAATTGAAATCAGCAATTCTATAACCATTATCTTGCCTAGTATGCATAATGATTTGAATTTTGGTATTTGTTTCCTAAAACGGTCCTTCACATGGGAAATGGCTGTGTCGTACGAAGAAAATGTGATATCAAGGTCTGGTGTAGTCCAATTAAACGGTCAAAACTGATTCTATATGCAACTGCGCTAGAAACGGAATTATTATTATTATTATTATTATTTTTTTTTAGGAAGGAAATGGAATTGATTGACTCCTCATTTATGTCCAATCCGTGGAAAAAAGGTCTTGAAATTTCAAGCGCCTTTCTTTTAGCTTTTCCTGGAAATAAAGTCTGAATTTCAGGTTCTGAATCTGTCAAAGTCAAAAAAAAGAAGAAGAAGAAGAAAAAACAGAACAAGTTATTAATAAACTAAATGTAATTATCAATTATCTATAACCTTTTCTTAAAATACAGAATACAACACTGTAATTAGTTAAACTTCAATTCCTAACTAATCAATATAAAAGTGTAATATTCGAATACGTTATTAAAAAAAAAAAGGCTAAATGCATAATTTATTTTGTGTACTTTACATAAAAAATTTTATAATCCCTTATGCTTTGAAAATAAGCTATTGGCACTTGTACTTCTCTATTTCGTATCCATCATGACTTGTATTTCAACATAAAAAATTTTAAGCCATCTTCTAAAAATTTCTATATTTTTAATTTTTTTTATTTCATATTAAGGTTGTATCACAAGTTAATTTTCATGCATCTATTATGTTTACATACTCCTTCCGTTCTATTTAAATAGGAAAAGTTGAATTTGCACAAAGATTAATGTAGTTGTTAAACTGTAACTTTTGGTTTTGTTTTAAAATGCCCCCAACATAATATTAGCTACTTCCCATATTTCTATGTAAGACCACTCATAGATGAGAGAGAAACTGGGTGAATTAATTTCAGATTGCATCATTCAAGAAATGACTTGGCGTTAATTTATTAATTCAAAACTGAAAATAAAAATTTGAATTTGTTTTGGAATGTATCATGCGTTGATCAAGCAAAATTTTCACTAAATTTGAATTTTTCACTTAAAAATTGATACCCTGCTGGCAAGAAAATTTCTATGCATTATATATCTATTTGAGAGTCATTTTCACCAATAAAATATAGAGTCCTGTTAGCTTCCACTATGCATTGGATATAAAAAGATAAAAGTTCACCACTCCAAACACTTTATCCAGAGATTAAAAATGAACCAACAAATTCAACTTGACCTAAACACTAACCCTGCGAACTCACCTACAAATGAGGTTGTGGCCATATTACCCAACTTGTCCTTTGATCTCAATTCTTTACCAATTGAAGAAAAACTCGAGTTTGCAGACAATCATATCATAGAATCCTCCAATAATGTTATACAATCAATAAGAAAACGAAACAAGCATAAAAACATTAGTCAATGAGTTAAAAATAGGGTTCATAAGATTTTGTTTATTGGCTTGGAAAAGGGTGTGCAAAATGCACACAATATTCAATAAGTTGTAGACACTTTTTCAATTTCTGTGAATTCAATGTATAGGATTTTGCATACAGCCAAAGATGAATCAAAAGACAATCTGAGAGTGAAATGTTCTTAGAATAAAAGGAAGAAATGAGTTGAAATTTCTCCTGAAAGGATAAAATAAATTCCTCCAAGGAGAAGAACCACCATTCGCTCATTGTCACATGAACTGGGGCATTCAGTTTCATGTGGACACGGACTCATTAAAAATGAAAAAATCAAGGCACATTCTAACGTAATCAAAGCACTATTAAAGAATGAGAACAAACACACCAGAGTATAATTTTGTTTATCCGTGCTCAAAACTAATACTATTAACAACAAATTATCATTTTAGAACATGAAAAATATTATTCACTTATATGTGCAAAGAAAAACAAAGATTTTACCTTGCACATGATAAGGAAGAGCTTTTATGCCAATCCAAGAGCAAGTGCTTCATCTCAAAGATTATGTTTTTAGAAGTAATTATAGACCTAGATTTTGCAAAAATGGTTAACTTGTCTTTGATAATAAAATTGACATTTGGCCATTTGTTAACAAAGAGTCCACTAAAAGAAATAGTAAAAGTCAAGTTGCAAATACAATGGAAACATAATCAATGTTGTCAATCATAAAAGATATCATAAGAGGTATCTTAATTGGAAAGTCATCGCCTGCAATAAGGAAAAAATCGCCACGAAATGGTTCAAACACCATATTTATTCAATAAGACAATGCAAGGCCACATATAGATATAGCAGATCTTGAATTTGCAGAGGCAACATCTCAATTAGGTTTGAACATAAGTTTGCTCTGCCAATCACCAAATAGTCTTTATTTAAATGTCCTAGACCTTGGATTTTTTAGAGAAATAAACTCACTCAAAATCAAAGAAGCTCCTAGAATTATTGACCAATTACTAGAAGTTGTGACAAAAGCATATGAAACTTTCTCACTAATTGAAATGAACAAAGTATTTTTGACTTTACAAATTTGCATAGTGGATGTACTAAGGTGTCATGGAGGGAACAATTATAAAATCCAACACCATATCCAAGAGCAACTTAATTAGAAGTGGAAGTTTGCCTATTGTGATTGAAGTAGACTTCGAAATTGTTAAGGAAGTAATAACAGCAGCGCAACATCCATTTGCAAATTTGTTCACAAATTGATGTTTAGTATATCATTTTCCTTGGAATATGCGCACAATTTTGTTGTTTGTGACGCACTTTATTAATACATTTATGTGCTTACTTGTATAATATGCTTGCATATATATATATATATATATATTCATTACTTTGTGCTTCCTATTAACATATGTCATATTTTTATGACTACAGTCTCATTTATCCATGTTGATATAAAGTTGTTATCAGATTTTGTAAAAGTGTGTAGTTGATGTAAATTATTAGTGATGTATATTCATTCGCAATTTTTTAGGTTAATATTTGTGAAATAGCACTAACTTAAAAATGCATTAGCAAATCCAATACTTGGTCAGTTCTTTCTTGCTTACTATAAGCTTTTTGTGTGTCAGAAATAAATTGATTATCTTCTATTCAAAATTATTATCCAATTCATTTTAGTGCTCATTTTAAGAAAACTTCCACATTTGTTAATCAAAAGGTGAATGTTTGCAAAATAACTTCATTAAATGCACTTACAAGTCTTTTTCTACCACTATCTTGTTATTCTTCTATTATTAAAGTTACAAAATAGGTACTCCTTCCATTCTATTTATATAAACAAAGTCAAAATTTTTTTAGAATTAAGAAGGTGATCTTTTTGTAGGTTTCTTTCTAATTTACTTCTGAAAAGATATTAAAGTGGTCAATAATTTTCAATAAAAAGTGGTCAATAATTTTATTTGTTTTACTTAAATGTTTTACTTAAATAACATAGCTATTTAATTGCAATCGCGCACTAAAATTTCAATATATGAAAATCTGAACATTTATTTAAGAATTGAATTTTTGACTTTGTATATTTTAAAACTTATTACTCACTATGTTCTATAAATATATATTTTTCTTTTGTATATAACCAGCACTATCGGGTTCATATAAGGAACGACTTCTCCAGTATTGGAATTTTCATACGCTATACTCAAATCTCAAACTAGAGACTTTTAGTTAAGAGAGTTGAAAACTTTGAGTCTCAACCACTTTATTCCAACCAAAATTGATTCTCTATATGTATAGATTAATATGCATTTATAGTGTACATTTCACCAAAAGAAAAGAAAGACATACATATCTGGCTGCATAGAGATAATCAGGTGAAGGAGAGAATTAGTCAAGAGCCTGCTATAGTTCCATAAAGAGAAAAGGGTAATTTATGAGTTTCCCTTTCTTACTTCAAAAAAAGTGTACAAGCAGAATGTGAACATAGAGATAAAACAAATGTAGCATCAATATCATGAACAGAAAGATAAAACTTTTCAAATTTGAAACCAAAGTTGAACATGCCTCTTTTCTGGTTGACCACCTTCCAAAAGTTGAACAGCCAAAAAAAATTTACTCATCATCATCCTTTTCTCAATTTAAGTAGAGTCATAGTTTTAGTCACTAGTATTTTTTCTCTATTTTCCTATTCGGCTAAATACATAAATTCACCTCTGAAATTTTCAACTTTAACCTTGTGCTACTTCAAATTTTATGAATAACAATTAAATCATAGTTGTAGAATTCATTTATAAATAAATTTCAAGTACAATTTGTCATGTTTGGTATGCTATAATTTAAAATAAAAAATTTAATTGAATTACATAAAATTATATTTGGAATAAGTCATTTGTTTTTATTTCTTATAACACTTTTGACATAGCAATTTAACAAAAAAATAACAAATACCAATTATATTTACTATGTACAATATAATAATTTGTTTTTTTTTATTAAAATATAAATAATAAATTTCATATATATAAGCACACTAATATTCCTCGCTAATTAATTAATTATATAAACAGTATTATTCATCATAATAATCATTTTTACTTGATGTAAAAAATTTTTTTGATTTAAGTAATTAATTTGAAAACTGAAAAAAAATATTAAGAATGTTATTATTGTTTTTAATTGCATTTGAAAATAATGGTTGATATTCAATTTTTATAGTTTCATAGTAATAATAACTAATGTTATTACTAGAATTAAAAAAAAATCATTACTGATTTGGAAATTTTCAAAAAAAGAAGGAAAAAATAAAAATATAAACTAACGTGATTATTGGATTAAAAAAAATATATTATTATAGTTTCAAATTTTTTTTAAAAAATAAATAAAAATAGTTGAGTTTATAATAGAAGGCAATTTTATCAATAAATATTTAAATAGTCAATTTTATGAAATTCACTTTCATAAATTTTAATAGAATTTGAGTTAAACATATCTAATTTTACAGAATTTAATTGGTAGAATTTAACTCTATATTTTTTTACTTTAAGCACAATATTTTAATTTTTTAAATAAATTTTATAAAATTTATTTAAAATTAAAATTTCTTTTATTGGGTGCGGTGAGAATCTCTGTGGACCCTACGTGCGTCACTCTGGATTTTATGATGTGTTATGTGCCACAAATAATCTAAATGATTATCCAATTAATCCTCCATTCCTATCCCGCTTTGGTTAGGACTTCTTGATCACATCAATCTTAGAAGTCAAAAATTCAGAATGATGATTCCTTTTTCTGCTAATGATAAAATAAAAGATGAAGGCTTGCAATTGGAATATTTTTATAAATTGTCAAGGGTCCCACTTTGTGTCATAACTTTATGACCGTCCGTAATTTCAAGCTTATGAACTAGTGTACGTATAAACACACTAGAATATAAATCATAAAAGCAGAGGAAACACAGAATTAACTTAATTTTATCATAAAAAGACCAGCGTATCCATAGGTTGGAGAGTTGAATCGGTTCAACTCTGATTTTAAAAAAAAATCTCATGGACCAGCCTAGTTTATGAAGAGGGTTTGGTTCCATTAAAATCACTCTCGCAGCACCACCGTCAGCAAGCACAACTGACCACCACCAAGACCGCTACTAAAACCTCCAATAAGATCCCCATCACCGCTGCTTCTGCCAATACCACCACCGCTGATAGCACCATTAAGACCTCTACCCTCGCCCTTTGTTGGCAAATTGGAATTTTTTATTGAGTCGAACCCGTTCAACTCCCAGAGTTTATATTTGCCGATGAAACTAATACCGCTACTTCTACATCAGTCGCTTTTTCTCCTTGCCTTTTCTTTTTTCGTCATATTTCATTTCCAGAAACATTCTTCAAACTATAGATCTCCCTAAAGCATTAGAACTAGAGATGGCAGTGGGATGAGTACCCGCAAATAATAAATTATCCGACCCGAACTCATTAACAATTGAACTACCCAAATCCATTCCGAATCCGTAAGGAATAAACCAAAACTACCCGAATCCGTCCAAATCGGTTTAGAAATACCCGCATACTACCCGAATCCGCTAAATTTCCGATATTCAATATATCAAACCAGAATAAGCAACTATTACAATTCCTCAAATCTAAAATTCCTTGTATAATGGCAATTATAACATTCTCAACACATCAGCAAATTAAGAGTAAAAGCAAACTAAGCAGAAACATTTTTTAATTTTTTGTATATAGAGATTTCACATTTTGTAAAAAAAAACTAAACCCATTTACAATCTTTGGTTGTTTATCTGTGTTTATTAAAAAAAAAATGATCGAAGCAAAATGAAAAAAAGAAACTGAGAATGACATAAAATGGATCAATAACAGACTTGTGGCTGTGGCTGTGGCTGCGGCTGCGGCTGCGGCTATAGAACTGCAGAAAACGGTAAGGCGAGGAGCGGCTGTAGAACTGCAAAAAACGGGAAGGCGAGGAGACGATGGTTGCGATTGTAGAACTGCAGAAATTCAAAGGGCAGTTGATCTTTTTGAGCGTTTTACCTTCTTCACATGTGACCCTTACAAATCTCCTTGTCTTATTGGGGTTTAGGGGAAGAACAGCTGAAAACAGAGAGGAAACAATCAAACATCAATCTTTTCACTAACTTCCTCTTTTTAGGAAATACTGTTGCTGGTTGGGCTTTAGAAGTTTGGGTTTGGTTCAGCTTCTCCTCCATCCTTTCTCTCTGTTTTGCTCTGTTTCTTGCTTCTTTAGCTACTTGCTTCTTTAGCTAGTGCTCTGTTCTATAAACGCGTTTAGCTGTGTGTTTGTATGAGCAAAAAAGAGCGGTGTTCTTATGATAAGTAATTTAAATTTTATTTTTTTCTTAAAAACATAAAATTGCTTTCTTGATTGACACGGATGATACAGTGCCTAAACGGCGTCATGACATGAAGTAGAGATCGTTTCTTAGATTAGTAGTGCTTCATTGCCGTTGATTGTAGAATTGATGGTATACGTGTTAGATTTCTAAGTCATGATGATTTTACGAATTTTCCATAATATCCTTAGCCACGTAGTTCTGCGGACCATTTAACTTTTACCTTTCAAAAAAAAAAAAGTTCTCATTAATTTTTGAACAAGATACTTAACAAATTAATTATTTTTTTATAGTGTAACTCAGTGTTCTGAGAACTGGATCGGTCAGTGAACCGATAAAAGTAGGGGTTCACTGAATCGAAGGGTTTGATTGGATTTAATACTGTTAAACCGAATTTTTATAAATAATATTTTTAAATATATTTATTAAATAATATTGAAAATATAGGTTACAAAAAAAAGATTTGAACTCAAATAAAAAAATTTTTCAAAGTTGGATTTTACAAAAAAAATAAAAATTAGTAAGTAATTTAAAAAAAAATATAAATAAATTTAAAATAAAAAATTAATTACCATAAAATATATTTTTATTTTTTATTTAATTAATATATTAGGATTTGGGTTTGTAAATAAAAAGGCCCAAAGATTAAAAAGCTAGTGGGCCTAATTTTTTGGAGGCCCAAATTAAAAAAAAACCAATTATTTTTTAAAAGTACCCAAATTGAATCAAACCGATTTTTACCGGTCCGATTTTTTGATTTTTAGCCAGTTTTTGACCAATTTGACCGGTTCACTCTGATTTTTTTACTGCTTGATTTTTCAACGCAATATGGACCGTGCCACAGCCCGATTTTTTATCGAACCGATCGGTCCGGTCCGATTTTCAAAACTATAGTATAACCTAATTTAACAATGCTCAATTTGGTACTATTTTTTTTTTAAAAAAAGCTCAATTTGGTATAAATAAATTTCATATAATGTTATAAAATTGATTTTGAGTTTAATATTTTTATATTTGGTATAAGTGAAAATATTAATTTTGAGTTTAATGTTTAATGACTTACATTTAGGGGTGAGTATTCGGTTCGGTCAATTCAATCAATCCGATTAATTTGGTCAATTGGTTTAATGAATAAATGTTTGGCTAAAACTTAATTTAATCGAATTAATTAAATTAATCGACCCTTAAAACTAAGTTATTTTGATTAAGTAGTTAATAAAAAAATTAAAATATTTCAATTTTATTTTGATTAAGTAGTGACTAATAGGTTAGGCTAATTTTTAGTTTGATTAAAATCGAGTAATAATATATTTCGGTTAAATTCGATTGGTTAATTTATTTTTTATTTTTTTAAATTTTGATTTGGTTAATGATCAAATTAATTTGATCGAAATGATTCGGTTAAGTTTGGTAAAAAATTTAGTTTGATTAAATTTGGTTAAGCAAAAACAAATTGTGATTAATTTTTGTTGGGATTCGTGTACACATTTTCCATTTTCTCTTTTCACTTTTTGCATATATTACATTTTTTTACAAAAAAACATTTGCAGAGTACCCATTTTGGGATCTGTTGCAAAAGTTTCTTTACGGCTACAAATTTTCTATCAGAGTTTCTTCTTTATTCCTTTGCTTTTTAATCTCTTTTTCAGTCTTTCACTTCACTAGTCATCATTTGCCATCCAACGTTTTACAGGTCTAAACTGTGTGAATTATGGATCTCTAGATATAGAATGAAATTCTTCATTTGGCAGCAAGAATATCATCAGTAATAGCAGAGGAAGCCCAAAATCAACTTCATTTTATCAGTATAAAGGGTAGAGAAATTGAATTCATATTATTATCTTGAATTAATAATATTACATCATTCGCTTTTTCTCCTATACCTTTTGTTTTTCCTCATATTTGATTTCAAGAAACCTGCTTCAAAGTTCAAACTATAAACCTCCATGAAAACATAAGAACTGGAAAGAAAAATGAAAAACTAAAACAGAGCTAAAAGAAGTAGATAATTCAAAGCCCAAAGGGTATTTGTTCTTTTTTTTTTAAGCTTGAAACCTTCTTGACACGACCGTTACTTAAACTTGCTTTCCTTGGGGTTTAGAGGGAGAAGAGCTGAGAACAGAGACAAAAAATCAAGCATCAATCTTTTCACCTGACCTCTTTTTAGGAAATACAGTTGCAGGTCGGGTTTTTGAGGACCGGAATTCGGACCTAGACACTCCATCATGTTGGTTGGTTCTGCTTCTTCTCCATCTCTGTTTCTCTATGTTACGCTCTGTTTCTTGCTCCTTTAGCTACTGCTCTGTTTGTTGCTTCTTGAGATACTATTATTTTTTTTTGCTTCTTTAGCTAGTACTCTGTTTTAGAATGTTTTGAGCTATGCAGGTCTCTGACCATAACTGATGGTGTCCCTTATATACCCAGTTGGAATTGCTGAGTATTTTTTTGGGTTTAACCCACCAGTATTTCCATTCTGTTTTGGCTATAAAATTGATGTCGTTTCAGAATTTATAGCAGTTCCTCTCCATTAGTGCTTTCTCCACGTAAAAAAAAAAAGCCGCGTAACAAAAAATAATCGCCGCGTGGAAGAAGAGGAATTGTAATTGTCTCTTTACTCAAGTGGGGCCACAACTAACATCTTAATTTTGTTGGATTAACTTAAATGAGCATATTTCTCATCGTATGATAAAAAAAAGATAAAATAAAAATAATTTTTAAAAAAATAAAGTAGGAACAATTTGAAAAAAATTTATATTATTATTGATTTAGTTCAAAGGTAGATTGGATCCGGTTTATATTCTCCTAAAGGTTTTACTCTCTTGATTTTTCTACGGTCCGTCCATATAAATTTTTTATTTTCAATATTCTTTTATCGGAAAAAAAAGTATACCTCAGAAAAATTTTTAAAATACTTTTGTAGAAAAAAAAAATTTAAAAGGATTCGAAGTAAGAAGTGAATACAAAGAATATAAAAACTGATGCACATACAGTAAAAAGTAAATAATTATTTGATAAAAAACGAAGCAACTTTAAATAAATTAGCAGTCAATTAGGTATATCTATTACAATTATCACATGATGCTATATTTGACATATTTTCATTATTAATTATATATCTAAAATTCTTTTAAAAAAAATCACTGTAAAAGTTAGATTTTTAAATTCATAAAATAAGATTTCGAGTTCGAATTTTAAATAAAAAATAATTAAAAGAAAAAATAACAATTTATTCTGTTTATTTTTATAAGTGGATTTAATTTGTAAAAAATCAATTAATTTATATAGTTATATGCATTTCACAGTTAAATTACTATTTGTCATGACCCAAAACCGTGGGCCAGACCGGCACTAGGACCTGGGTAAGTTTAAAGCCCCCGAGGCCCGTAGTAAGCCCAATCTCTGATTTCAACACCATAATTACATGAAAATATCCTACAAGTTGGCCCATTATATTTTTAATGACTCAAACTATCACAGGGCCTTATTTTATTCAACTCAATCATTCCCATAAAGTCTTACATACACTTAACATTATTATTACAATCATAAATCTTAACATAACTACGGATTTTCTACTACTGTACAATTACAAAGAATGCTAAATCATTTTATCTTATACATTTACATAATCCTTTAAATAACCTCTAAGGAAAGAAAACTAATGCTCCAAATATACTCAGCTGAGTCACAATTTCCTGAAACAACATAAGGGATAAGGGGGAAAGGGGTGAGTATAAAACTCAGTGAATAATAACATATAATACTAAACCCACACATTCACACAAATGATACTTAAGGCATTCTAAATGGACATTCTCCATTCGCACAA